>CABEGB010000543.1:0-26606 GCA_901521435.1 Crematogaster levior | reverse complement strand
AGGAAGTGGCTGTTTTAAAAACGGTGGAAGAATTAAATATCATATTCACCGCCAATGAATTGGGATCTATTGAACAGCTGAAAACTATGCGCTGGTTGATTTACGAATCATCACAATTTACATTGGGAAGATGGGATGTACCTTACAAGCAGACGCGAAAACCGTTCAGCACACCGTTGCAGACGCAAGGAGCGACGCGCCGCTGAAGATCTGCGGAAAGGCCTTGAAAAGAAATGGTTAACGGAGATATTGCGATGTCGTGCTGGATGCGAACGCATGAGAGACGATCGACGCTGACTACGAAGAGAGTCGGGCGATTGAGATGCAATCACAACCAGATCGTTTCGATGCGGACGTCACAGAACTTGCCATGGAAAACGTCTGCAAATTATGTGATTGGTGGATCGAGCGTGATGGCTCTAGACGAACTGGTGATGTGCACACCTCTTATATATAATTTCGTAATTATTGTTTTTATTTTATAATTTCCGTATTCTATGTTTTATTACTTTGTATCGCTACATCATATGTAAAAATTCAAAAATATATATCCGTATAAATTAGTTTAATAACATTATTTTGAATTTACATACAAATTCGAAGATGTTTTTCGAATATCATTGTTTACTTATGAAATTTGTTTGTGATAGCTATTAAACCACGCTTACGGTGTCCCAATGATCTATCTGAAAATCTACAATTGTTTTATATTCGTATTTATATTATGTAAAATTTTATAATAGTTATATATATTTCAAATGTATTTATTTTAAACGAGGGAAATTTTTAATTATATAAAAATTTTAGGTTATATTATATATTTTACATTTCAAATGTGTATTTATTTTTATATTACATAAAACGAGGGGAAGAGAGATAAATTTACATTTCGAATATGTATTTATTAGAAACGCATGATTGAAGACATAGAAACGGAACTATATATGATTGAAAGAGATAAAAATCCAGAGGAGAAGAGAGAGATAAATGAAAACGCTGATTGTGTTAAATAAATATAAAACATGATATATATATATATATAGAGACAACATATGAAAATATAAAAATATAATATACAATTTTTCATTTAATGCATCGTTACATTATCTAATTTCAGTATTCAAAAGGATTTTTCGCTTTACAATTTTTCACACACACATCGCCACTTCTGTCATCGACCACAATTTATTCGCGTTTATTGCACTACACCAGCCTTGCATATGATATATAATATGATGTAATAGTAATATATGATATAATATGATATAATATGATGTAATATAACAATTTTATAAATATCTGCGGATAACGAGGAGAAGGCCCTCCTCCTCCTCCTGCTGACGACGTGATGTTTCATCTCAATGCCGATGTTATCCTCGACGTCACGAGATGTTTATTCTGATGATTGTATCATGATGTCTTAATTGTAGTAAGGAGATCCCGACGCCTCGACGGGAGAGATCTCACACGCTCGACAGGGAAAGCTGTGTAAAGTAAAAAGGTAGCAGGAGAGGAGCGGATCGTCTTTCGTACCCCTATCAGATCTAAATTACCTTAGGAAATGGTTGCTTTTATTTCTGTTTAGCCCATAATGGTCTTTGTCACAGTTCTTAGGTTTTGGGTGCGTCTTTGTATACAGCATCAATGGAGATCTAAAACAAAGAATATAATTCATTTAATAATTCATAAAATTATCTTTATAACGTTTAAAATAAAGCAAATACTTACATTGTACTGATCAATTAACAACCCATCGTTACCGAAACTGTCACCTGTACGCATGTTGATATTTTAACATTTCATGGAGTTCTATATAAAACAATTGTGTTCAGCTAATTGAGAACAGACACGACTTATTGGCAAGATCACGAATCTTTGTATATTTGACATAATAACCAAACTGTACTAACACTGCACCTTCAGAATAATGTACCGATGCGCTGCGGACGCGCTTTAGTATTTCCATTCGTCAAACAGGTAAGAAAAATCTTTAACTTTATCGAGCGAAAACCTTTGTCATAATGGGATATCCGGATATTCACATCCGCTGGACACGCCCAGGAAAGTCAATTACATTCTTCCGGGATAAAAATTTTCCGAAAAATCCTTACGGGAAGGCGCATGCCGTTGGGAAAGATTTACCTTCCTTCCCAACATTTCCAATACACACCTGTAAAAGATGGCGATCGACAAAAGATAGCGTCGAGAACGAGCCTGTCACTACAACGACGCTCACACTGCTTCCTGTTTCTGCTCAAGAATGTCAGCCTGTACGCGTTCCATAGTCGGCCGCGATCAAAATCATTGCGGACAGGAGCACCTGCGGACGATGAGGATATTGAGATGATGATATAAGTGCAAAGATACACTTGAATGAAACGATGCGTCCGTTTTCTGCCCGCTATGGATCAACGAGCGTTTATCATTCTCGCTTTGTTTCAGAATACTACAATACTCTGGAACGGAATACAACTGTCGAATTTAAAATGAATATGGAAACCGCGGTGTCTATCGAGTCTGAATAGGTAGAATACGGAAGTGGCCGAAGACCCCGGTCCACGTGGAATTTATCAGCTTACCAAATTAACGCAGGACATCACGACCTCGAGTCGCCTTTGTTTGTGGCAGCACCCATCATGCCCGAGCGCGATCTGATATCCGAATACCATTGTGGCAGAACGGTCGTCACATGAACGTCGATCTCGAAACGGCGAATCGTGCATTCTGTATGCGCTACCACGCGTTTTCCTATAACACGCGTTTATCGAGGTGCACGTCGACAACGAACTTGCTATTTTCATAGAAAAACGGCGAGACAAATTTATTTTCAGCGTTGACGCACGAAATCGGATTATTAACCAGTCAACGGTAAAGACTCGATACGCGCAGATCGGACGAATTTACTGGTTGCGCTTAGTCGCGAGGATGTTTCAACATTCAAAATTCCAGAATGACCACACAATGTCCGCGCTAAAACAATAACTCTGAAGGCCCATCTGTGTGCTTACGACACGCCGACGCGATATTGCTGGATTCGCAAATGCTATCGCGTACGAAAAACGCATACGGTCGATTTGAACGCAACTTGCGCGCGGAAGCTGCCCACGTACATGAGTTCTTCCGAACTACGCGCGTCCGGCTGCTTTGATTCATCGACAACCGCTTCGTAGATAATTTAATCTTGCGCATCCAGATTTTCATAAACGACCTGCTGAGAACGTCAGACTTGATTTGGCGAACGCGAAATAAACGCGCTGTGAACAATAATACGGGACGATCCTACATACTGTGCACGATACGCCGTGGGCGAAATACGACCATGAGAAAGGTCAAACATTTCCATTCAAAATGATCTTCGGGCATACCGCCCAGCGTTATGTCGCTTTCCGATACATCGATGGAATCTATATTTCCCGAACGACAGTCCTACAAATTTAAGAATTACGCGAACCGTGATTGCCGGCGATTGACGGCGGATCGTCGGTGTCACTTGTCCGCGAGACAATGATGCTGCGACAATTACGCATCTGTTGATCGAGTCGTCTGAATTAAAGCGTATTATTAGCGACAACGAGAAAACGCACGCAAGATAACGTCTAAATTGCAAAGTAGATCAATACTGCATAAAAATAATTATAACGTTTAAACGACATTCGATCGTCGAATGACTGCCCCGCGCGATCCATTGACCGCAACGTAAGAAGAGCGAACGAAATAATGATAGCCTGCCTGCCGAACAATGATTTTCTGCAAACACGGAGAAGCGAGAGAGACTGGATGACAAGAGAAAGATGCAGGAGTTCACACTCGACTTTTTATTATTTAAATTACATTTTATTATTTTCAGAACGACGCGACGCCGTGCCGAACTCGAATTTACCAGCAGTACGCGTTAACTAAAAATAAGTTACAAATTCTAGACATCGGCACAATGTCGATTCACCTCCTATGGTGAATATCATTCTGGGAGACTGAAACGCCGTGCTGTCGAATACAGTCCGTCAACAAATAAACACGGCGCCGACGCTAATTGGAAATAGCAGATTTGGAAAATCAACAATCTTCGTCTTATGTCTGGAGATCCACGGCCGGTCTTATTTATTGCCTTCCATCGTACGCGTTCGCTGCGTCGAGCGCATAGCGGCCCTTGAATGCGGGCGATGAAAACGTCGACGCAATCGTTTCGAGGTCATGAACAGCGCGGCGAATTTCGAGAATGTTTCCACGAAAGGATATGGACAGCGAAAATTTAATGCGATAACATCGATTGCACCAGTGACTTGCTGAGTGTGAAGTATTGCATCGATATTAAATAAAACTCACTTGTATATTCATTTTTATTAACATTTCTCCCACTAACGATAATGATATAAATTTTCCATTTGTAATCAATATATTGTGTGTAGTGTAGCATACCCATAGTGGTTCTGGCTCAGAAGGCGAAATGTCAAATTAAAATCAACACCCTGCTCCTGAGCTTCAGAACCGCTACGGGTATGCTACTAATTTTTGTCATAACATTAAAATACAATACATTATTAATTATTAAAATCATTATATACATAATTGTTAAAAAATGTAATACATTTATGTCACGTAACTTTTAAAAAATATAATTATTAAAATACAATACATTATTAATTATTAAAATCATTATATACATAATTGTTAAAAAATGTAATACATTTATGTCACGTAACGTTCGATACTCTCTCGCTAAATAGACTCGAAAATGTCGTCTTCATCGCTCCGTTTTCTCTTGACGCCGCCGCTACTCTGCCGCGAAACGCTATCGTTCGAGACGCTCGTCATCTCCTTCACGGCTCCGGGAATTTTCGCCAATCGTCTCGCCACAACCTCGATCAATTGTTTCAACAATTGCTGCGCGCTATCCGTCTTCTCCGAGGAAGTCAAAAACTGCGTTCGCAGTTTCGCGTATTTCCACCAATGGCGTTTCTCCTTGTTCGCTACATCGATCGTGTCGTATACGTACACGCGTATAATTTGACTCCCAATCTCGCCTGGCGTTTTCACGGTGAGCAAACGACCGTTCTCCAGCTTCGACATATTCTGAACGATCATCTCCGGATCTTGCTCCTGAGTAAACTCGAACAACTCGTCGAGCCATTGCAACTCCTCGCGCGCACCGCGATCGGTCATACCGAACACGCGCCCTTTGTGTTCGTTGACCCATTCCTCGAAAGTCTCCTCGGTCATCAAACCCTTCACGAGACTCGCGTGCAACTCCTTCGGCACGCAGAATCTAACGAAAGAAAGCAGGTCGCGTTTCGAGCACATTTCCGTCGAACTCTTCGCCCACGTTCCATGCACATCCACCAACACGCGTTTCATTTCTCGCGCCTCGCGAACGCGGCGCGCGTTCGGATCAACGTTTCCATTCGTCTTCAGATACGTCGAAACGGTACCGATGAACAATCTGACGTTGCGCGTCGCCACCGAAGAAGGATCCCACAACTCCAGCATCAGATCCAGCAAAGAGAGAAACGACGGCTCCGCTTCGTTCCCCGCGGACGGCGCTATCTCGTCCCCCGAGAGCGACGCTGACTCGTTCACGTCCATGATTTCTCCTTCGCGAACGATCTCGTCCTCGCGTCGGCGCACCCTTTCGCCAATCCGTCGCTAATGATTTCAAGTCCGAGAAACGTTAACGCTTTTATCATTTTCCCCTTCCTCGCACATATGGAATCTAACAAAGGGAAAATCGCTTCGAAATGCCCTCTCTCCTCGCTCGACGCGACTTCCCGGACGAGAAAACGCAACGAACGCCCTCAAACTTCCCGTCCGTCTCAATAAGGCTGAACTTCAACCACTTCTTGATAATTCACTCCTACACGCGCGCTACGATCGAACGTTTCGATACTGTCGATAAACGTCTCCAAACAATCTCTACACTGACGCGCGAATCTCACGCGCATTAATTCTTTATAACACACGTTACACCTCTTCTGCTCCGCGAGATATAATCCGAATAATGGTCCGCTAATAATATGCTGATCCGGCGTCATCTCCTCGTAATCCTCATCATCCAAACCCTCCAATTCTATTTCCCCGGTTTCGAAACACGATCGACACACTCTCGAAGACGGGTCGGACGGTAAAAAGTAGCACGTTTCAGACTCCAACGGTTTGATGCAAAAACTTTTTAAATAATTTTCATACACGGGATAATGATCCTGAGGCCTCACTCCATCGATCGGGCCGTAATACTCATTCTTCTCTTCCTCGGATCTTTCTTCGTCGATTAACCTCATTTTTTTCAACAATCGAGCCAACGTCGACGACGAAAAACGCTCTTATACCGTCGTCGTCCCGGACACTCGAATCCGTCGGTGGAGAACCGCGACTTCCCGGGGAAAAAAAGAGAAAAAAAACGTCGGATTTCCCCCCGGAAAATTAACTCACGCGGCGGAAAACGCACCGCGACTTCCGGTGGAAATAAGCGCGCGTCCTCCGGACGCCAGCGACACCCCTCGGGGATCTCCGACTCGCGATTCCCCGCACCGCGACTTCCGGTGGGGATGAGCGCGTCTCCGGACGCCAACGACACCCCTCAGGGGTTTCTAACCCACATCCCACGGGGTTTCTGACCCACAACAACTCCCCGCACCCCATGTGGGGGTTCAAAACCATGGGATCCCCCCACCACCGCCGATAAGCCCCCCGCACCCCATGTGGGGGTTCAAAACCATGGGATCCCCCCACCACCGACAAGCAGGGGGCGTGGCCAACCCACAGATAAGCCCCGCCCACTCGCGAAATAACCCATTCAGACCATGTGGGTATTCTAAATAACCCATTCCGACCATGTGGGTATTCTACGCCATAGCTCCCCGCACCCCATGTGGGGATTCAAAGCCATGGGATACCCCCACCACCGAGAAACGGGGGGACGCTGAGGCGCCCTCGCCTTCCGTCTCCCCCCCTCGCCCATCTCTTATGGCATTCCCCCCGCAAAACCCCCCCGCTCCCCGACCCGTCTCGCGTCACCCCATGGGTTGTGAATACCCTCTATTCGGCTACTGATCGGGTAATTTTTAATTAGATTATAATCAAGATGTTAATTACTTATCTAATTAAAAATTATCCAATCTATACCGTGTTTGGTGTCATTTTAATCGCAAAAATCTCATTAATCCATTACAATTACTTTCGGTCCGATAAAATGCGAAATGTAAAAATTTTATTTTCTATAGTAAGAAGAAATATGATACGAAAGATTGGAGAATAAGATAAGCTCGCGTCGAGACTTCGGAACTCTCTTTGATGTTGCCCATATCGCTTGCGTTTTACTCGTTCTCTCACGCATTCTTCTAGCTAGCCGAGCGCCGAGCGCGTACACGGCTTTTTCCTGTGTGTGTGTGAGGTAGCGCGTACACAAGGAAAAGGCCGTGTACGTGTGCGCTGGGCTAGCTAGAAGAACGCAGACATATCTTCCGTCTCCTTCTCTTTCTCTCGCTACAGCTGACACGCTTGGCGATCGAGATTCGAGAAGTACATTTCTTACAAGGAGATAATCAAACTTTCCACCTGGAATTTAGTTAAATTTCACACATATGTTGTTACATACTCCTACTAATTCCTCCTACTAATATACTAATATATTTACTTTTTTCAAAAACGTGTCTTTAAATAATTTATTATACAATATATTAAACCTATATTAATATCATAAAAACTGTAATATTTATATTATATTGTTTTAGGATTAATATAGGTTTAATTTTAATATATTGCATAAATTATTTAAAAAAAATAGAAAAAAGAAATGTCTCGAACTCGAGATCTCCAGCATTTTAGCCGCTCGACTTACTAACACGACCACGGTGATTGTTTGAAAGATAGGTTTATCGAATCGGTAGATTACGTACGTAACTTTACTTTTATTTCTTGGAAAATAATAGCACGAGATATTGTACTGTATATTATATTAGTAGCAGGTGTATCAGTATGTAACAACATATGTGAAATTTAACTAAATTCCAGGTGGAAAGTTTGATTATTTCATTGTAAGAAATATACTTCTCGAATCTCGATCGCCAAGCGTGTCAGCTGTAGCGAGAGAAAGAGAAGGAGACGGAAGATATGTCTGCGTTCTTCTAGCTAGCCCAGCGCACACGTACACGGCCTTTTCCTCGTGTGCGCGCTATCTCACACACACAGGAAAAAGCCGTGTACGTGCGCGCTCGGCGCTCGGCTAGCTAGAAGAATGCGTGAGAGAACGAGTAAAAAGCAAGCGAGATGGCCAACATCAAAGAGAGTTCCGAAGTCTCGACGCGAGCTTATCTTAATCGCCAATCTTTCGTATCATATTTCTTCTTACTATAGAAAATAAAATTTTTACATTTCGCATTTTATCGGACCGAAAATACTTGTAATGGATTAATGAGATTTTTGCGATTAAAATGACACCAAACACGGTACAGATCGGGTAATTTTTAATTACATTATAATCAAGATGTTAATTACTTATCTAATTAAAAATTATCCAATCTATACCGTGTTTGGTGTTATTTTAATCGCAAAAATCTCAGTAAGTCATTAGAATTATTTTCGAACCGATAAAATACCAAATGTGAAAATTTTATCTTTTATGCTGTGATGAAATACGATACGTAAGATTGGAAATAAAGGGATGCTCGCGAGCGGGACTCCGGAACTGTTTGATCGGTCATCTCGCTTGCTCCTTCCTCGTTCTCGATCTAGCATCAAATATAATCAAAACTAAAACTTTTATTATAATGGTATATTTGTAACGCAAAATTTTTTAAAATTTAACATGTCCCTGCAATTGTATGTATATATATATATATATACAGGGTGGCCCACATAACTCTTAACAGCTGAATATTTCGGAAACCAAACCCGTGAGAGAAAAATTTTTTAAACAAAAGTTGTTTGGTTTCAAGGGGGCCATAAGATGGTACCATTGGTTTGACCTTGAAGAATTATTTGAAAGTCACATAAAAATTACCTCAATTTTTTTAAATGGCATTCCCTATTTTTTATTACATATTCTTGTAGCTTATCTCGAGAGCTTTCCAAAACACTATAATAAAGTATTTTTTTATTAAGTATTTTCCGAGTTATAAGGGTTGAAATAATTTCTTAATTTTACATAAACTATAAAATATCTCGTAAAATATTCACCTTTTGATGACCTTACCTCAATACTTTTATGCACAGAATGATGAGAGGAATCAATTGGTGTAAAGAAAACACATAGTTGTTGTTAACAAAAAGTATGTAATTGTTAGTTACAAATTGCATATTTTTTATTAAAAACAACTATGTGTTTTCTTTACACCAATTGATTCCTCTCATCATTCTGTGCATAAAAGTATTGAGGTAAGGTCATCAAAAAGTGAATATTTTACGAGATATTTTATAGTTTATGTAAAATTAAGAAATTATTTCAACCCTTATAACTCGGAAAATACTTAATAAAAAAATACTTTATTATAATGTTTTGGAAAGCTCTCGAGATAAGCTACAAGAATATGTAATAAAAAATAGGGAATGCCATTTAAAAAAATTGAGGTAATTTTTATGTGACTTTCAAATAATTCTTCAAGGTCAAACCAATGGTACCATCTTATGGCCCCCTCGAAACCAAACAACTTTTGTTTAAAAAATTTTTCTCTCACGGGTTTGGTTTCCGAAATATTCAGCTGTTAAGAGTTATGTGGGCCACCCTGTATATATGGCAATATATATATACATATATATATAACAAATTGATATCACTAACCTTTTTCTACATCCTTTCTTTAAAGAAAGTTTACGGCGACTGGGGTATGGTTTCGCATCACCCTGGTTTCCCCATTTCTCTTTATATACTAAAAAACACTAATACTTTTCCACTTTACACTCAAAACACACTACACTACACTACACAACACTACACTACTGTTCGGTACGGAATGGAGCCTTGAGGAGGAAAGACGGAAATCACGAACACGCACACGCAAAAGAATACACACGCAAGTTTTGAACACGAATTAACAAGAGTATATTTAACAGTCACTATACAAGTCAATCAAAGTCGCAATATTTACAGAATTATATACAGTTTAATACACACTCAAACACTTTCAGCTCACTAATCACGGCGCGGACACTGCAAGTCCACGGTGAGGAGCGTGAAACGCGACCGAGAGTGGATAAGACGTGTGCGAAAGTGCAGTTCGCGAACGCGTGGAGCAGGCGACTCCAAAGCAGCGCGCGTAGCAGACGCAGCAAAGAAAGCGACTTTGCTGTCGCGAACTCGATGCAAAATCGGATAAGCGGCGGTTATCCGAAGATAAGCGTGCGAATTGGCGTGCGAATTATCGTGAACTTTAAAACTATCGAAATGCGGGTCGTACCTGAGCGGATCAAAGCAGACTGGCCCTCGTCCCCACTCTGCTTCCGTTTTTATACTGTGCTTTTCTGGAATGTTCCTTCCTGTCGTCACTTCCTCTTGAAGGAAATGACGACATGAAAAGAACACTCCAGAAAAGCTCGGAAAAGTCTAAATAAATACATTTACATAAATATAATTAAAAATAACGAGTTGGGGACGATGACTAAGGCGTTTTGAATTTAGGAAAACGGCAGCGCCGCCGTTTCGCTACCTTAGCGCGCTCCGCGCGAGCGCGGCTAAGTCCGAAAATGTAATGATAGCGGGACGTAAGTCCCGCGTACAGCGTAACTGGAGAGCAACGACAGTAATGCGTGCGATGGAACACACATCACTGCCGCTACTCTCCACGTATATCATTGCTGCATTACACCACCTATGTTGCACAGGCCATGCAACACAGGCGATGCAATGCAGCGTGATGAGGGCTTGGCGGAGCCCTTCGTTCGCTCGCGAACATTCCGCCCGCCTCCGGTATTTACCGGACGAAATAATTCGCGAAGTTGCGCTTCGCGCGCGGCGAGCGCGCGACGTTCGCGGCTAAGTGCCGCGCGAGCCGCGGTGTGGTGTCGCGCACGGCGTAGAGAGTAGCACCCGCGTGGTGCAGGCGGATTTCGCGAAGCACGTGCTCGCCGCGTGCCGTGCTTCGCATCGCCTTACGCGAGTGGTTTCGCGTGTGGTATTCGTGCTTAGCGATCAGCTGTGCCGCGTGCGCCAATACCGGTGTCCGATTCCACCGGTAAAAACACGATCTTCGCGAGTGGCCGTGTGAACCTAGACGTCGCGGTCTTGACCTCCACCACCCGTACGTGGCCATCGTCACCCGGATGAATCGCTGTGATGCGCGCTAACGGCCAGCGCGCCGGTGGAGTGATCTCGTTACGCACGAGGCACAGCTGACCGATACGCGGGTTTTGTGCTATCGCGTGCCATTTCGGGTGTTCGGCCATACGGTGGAGGCACTCCTGGGACCACCGACGCCAAAAGTGGTCCCTTAGTTGCTGCACATGCTGCCACCGTGACAGCCGATTAACCGACACGTCGGCGAGTGTCGGTTCCGGGACTGCGAGCAGTGCAGTGCCGACAAGAAAGTGCCCGGGCGTGAGTGCGACGACATCGTCCGGATCGTCGGACAGGGGAGCGATCGGCCTTGAGTTCAGGCAGGCCTCCACCTCAGCCAGGAACGTAGTCATCTCCTCGAAGGTGAGGGTGCTGTCGCCGAGCACCCGCCGCAGGTGGTGTTTCACGGCCTTGACGGCCGCCTCCCAGAGGCCACCGAAGTGCGGCGCGCCCGGTGGGTTGAAGCGCCACTGGATGCGCTCCTCAGCCAGTGCCCGGCCGATCCGCTGTGCCTCCTGGTTGCTGGCGGTGAACAACGCGCGCAGTTCCGCCTCGGCACCTACAAAATTCGTTCCGCAATCGCTCGACATTACCTGCGGTACGCCGCGACGGGAGACAAAGCGGCGGAGAGTGGCCAGGAACGCCTCGGCGGTGTAGTCCGACACGACCTCCACGTGCACCGCCCTTGTGCAGAGGCAGACAAAGATCGCAACGAATGCCTTATGCGCCTTGTGGCCTCGTCCCTTGCCGGTCCTCACCATGAACGGGCCGGCGTAGTCCACGCCAGTGTGTTGGAAGGGCCGGGATGGAGTGACCCGCGATTCCGGCAGTGGACCCATGATTTGCTGCGGGGTCGCCGCCCGCCATCGCACGCATCGTACGCACCGATGAATGCGGCCCTTGACGGCGGCCCGTCCTCCCGGCACCAAAAATCGTTGGCGCAACAGACCCAGCGTCTGCTGCACTCCGCCGTGGAGGACCCTTGCGTGGCAGGCATCGATTACCAGTCGTGTGAGGGTGGAGTCCCTGGGCAGGATGAGCGGGTGCCTCTCATCGTAGGCCAGTATTGCGTGCTTCAAGCGGCCGCCGACCCGCAGCAAACCTTGGTCATCGACGAACGGGGTAAGTCTGATCAGTTCAGTGCGCCGCAGCTGGGTTCCTTGTGCCAACCGCGCGACATCTTCTCCGTAGACTTGAGCTTGCACCCGTCTCACCCATGCCAGGAGACTCCGGTCCAGCTCCTCCGCCGAGGGGGAATTCGTGGAGCGGACCGCTCCCGGTAGCCACCGTCGGCACCAGACCGTGATACGCAGTAGGCGTGCCAAGCTGGAGTACCGGGTGAGCAGTTCCGGCTCCTCGTCTCGGGGGGTTGCGTACATGCACACCCGCCCGCGCTCCTCCGGAAGATCCGTGTCGTCTCCGTGGTTGACGTCGATGCCCGAGTCCAGCTGGAGGGATTCCAGTGTCAGCCATGATGGTCCGGTCCACCACAGCGGGTGGCGAGCGAGCTCGGAAGGGGACATGCCCCGAGAAGCACCATCAGCCGGGTTGTCCTCGCTCGCCACGTGGTGCCACTGCGCTGTCGGGAGGGTGGTCTGGATCTCAGACACTCGGTTGACCACGAAGGTTTTCCACCGTGAGGGGTGGCCCCGGATCCATCCAAGTGCCACTGTGGAGTCCGACCAGAGGTGCACCCCGCTGTTCTCGGCACCGAGCACCACGCGGACATGTGCCACCAGCCTGACAAGGAGTGACGCCGCACACAGTTCCAGCCGAGGTAAGGACACTTGTTTTAATGGCGCCACCCTCGTCTTTGCCATAACCAGTGTCGCAGTCCAACCACTGATGTCCTTGTTTCTCGTCCGCAGGTACACCACGGCAGCATACGCCCGCTCCGAAGCGTCCGCAAAGCCGTGAACCTCCAGGTCCTTGTCCGCGGGAGAGCAGCGCAACCACCGCGGAACCCGGATTTCCGCCAATCCGGGTAGTGCCTCAATGTACGCCGTCCAGAGTGCTGCATCGGAGGGGGCGAGGGGAGCATCCCATCCAAGCCCCTGCAGCCAAGTGCTCTGGAACAGAATTTTGGCCCGGACCACCACCGGGGCAAGCCACAGTGGGTCAAAAAGCCGTGCCGCCTGTGACAGTACAGACCGCTTCGTCAGGCGAACGGGAGCCTCGATCCGCGCGCAGAAGGCGAAGGCATCCTCGCTCGGATGCCACATGAGACCCAGGGCCGAATGGCTGTCGTGAGGCAGCCATGAGTGCACGCCAGGACGCGAGAGCTCCTCCTCAGGGAGCTCATAGAGCAGTGCGCTGTTGTTTGCCGCCCACTTTCGTAGCGGGAAGCCGCCCGCCCTGCAGAGTTCTCGCAACTCCTGAAGTAGGCGACGAGTCTCCTCCATGCTTGGTGCGCCAGACAGGACGTCGTCCACGTACGCGTCCCGTTTCAACGCGGGAGCCCCCAGCGGGTACTTGGCGCCCTCGTCTTCGGCGAGCTGCCGCAGCGTTCGGATGGCAAGGTACGGCGCGCATGCCAACCCGTACGTAACTGTGTTTAAGCGGTACTCGCGCACTTCCCCCGATTCACCAGCCCATAATATTCTCTGTAGGTCGCGATCGTCCGGATGCACCAGGATTTGGCGGTACATCTTTTCGATGTCGGCCGCGATGACGTACCGGTGCCGTCGCCAACGTAAGAGTACATCGGCGAGAGGTGGCAGCAGATTCGGCCCGATGAGGAGCCCCTGGTTTAAGGACGCGCCACCCCGTACGGCCGCCGAGCCGTTGAAGACCACACGCAACTTGGTCGTCGAGCTCGCCTCCTTGAGGACTCCGTGGTGGGGCAGGTAAGACACGCGCGTCCCGGCACCCTCGTTTGCCTCGACTCGTGACATGTGACCGAGCCGCTTGTACTCGGACAGAAAGTCCTTGTACAGCTCGGCCACGCGGGCGTTCCTCGCGAATCCGCGTGTCACGCGCGTGAGCATTCGAGCGGCGAGCTCGCGTGTACCCGACAAATTGGGGAAGGGCGTTGTCGTAGGAAGGCGCACCGTATAGCGTCCGTCATGTCCCCGCGAATGCGTCCGCACAAACACCTGCTCACATTCTTCCTCGCTTTCAGTGAACGGACTGCAGGGACTCCCCACTTCTTCCTGAGCCCAAAACTGTTGGACGAGGAGATCCAGCGTGGCGTCGGCAGAGCAGTGATGCTGCATGGCGATGGAACGACACCCGGCCACACCAACCGTCCCGGAGAGTATCCAGCCAAGGCTGGTCTGCTGCGCGATGGGTTCGCGCGGCCCCCCGCGACGGACACCCGGACCGAGAATAGCAGCGTACACATCCGCGCCGAGTAGGAGTTCGATACGATCCGCCGCCGCAAATTCCGGATTCGCCAACTCGAGACCGCGGAGATGAGGCCAATCCCGCACGGCCATGCTGTTAACACCCGCGTAAACAGTCAGCCGCGGCAGAATGAGCGCGGAGACGGACATCGGACAGTCCTGACGGTGCGAGGAAATCTCGAGTTGCACTTGGCCCCTTGCGACACCCGTTTGTTGTCCGCCCACCCCGAAGAGGGTCACGGGGGCACGCACACGTGGAAGTTGAAGGCGCTGCACCAAGGCCTCCGCGACGATGGACACTTCCGAGCCCTGGTCGACGAGTGCCCTTGCGAAGTGCAGCCTGCCGTGCTGGTCGCGCACGGCGATCTTCGCGGTGGCCAAGAGGACCGCGACGCCCGCCCCCACCTCGTGACTCGCCAGATGGGATGACTTCGCATCCGCGGATCCCGCGACGCTCACAGAAGGTGAGTAGGCGTCGTGTAACACGGAATGATGCCGACCCTCACACACGGAACAGTTACGTTTAGATTGGCACTCACCGACCTTGTGTTTTCCTAAACAGTTGATGCAAAGGCGGGCCTCCTCCACGAAGCGGCGTCGCTCCGTTGCCGCCTTTCCCCGGAAGACGTCGCATACCATAAGGAAGTGGTCCTTGTGGCACAAGGAGCACCGTTCCCGGCTCCTCTTCTTCTGTTCGGCACCAGCGGCCTCTTTCTTGGTGTGGTGAGTGCGTGCTGACTTGGACACTTCCAGCTTAGCAGGCTGCATTGCGTCCAAGGTATGCAACCTTTTCTCCATAAATTGCCGCAGCTCGGCATACGTCGGCGGATCTGTAGTGCCTCCGACGGCGTTCTCCCACTCGCGCCGCGAGCGGGGATCAAGCATCTCGACAGTGAGGAACACGAAGAGATCCTCACTGCTCGAGATAGGACGCCCGATGCTCTCCAGCGAGCCGACCGTGCTCGACATCGCGTGGAAGAGCTTCCGCAATTCCGTTGGCGATTCCGTCCTGATTTTCGGGAAAGCCGTGTACGCCGCGTAATACGACCGCACTAACAGGCGAGTATTCTCATAAAATTCCACTAGCGCCTGCCAGGCGCGCCCGAAGTTGGTTTCAGTGGTCGGCATACTTCGTATTAACAATTCCGCTTCCCCTTTCAGGCTCGTCTTTAGGTAGTGCAACCTGGTGACGTCTGAAATTGCCGGGTCGTTGACGATCAACGACCGAAAGAGGTCCCGGAAGGACGGCCAGTCCTCGTACTTGCCTGAGAAGCTTGGCAGCTGGATGCGGGGCAAGGTGGTGCGGGGAGGAGCGGGCTGCTCCGGTTTCTGCTCGTCCTCGGGGCGCGAAGCCTTGGAGCCCTCGAGCTCCAACAGCGCGGCTCGCTGTTGGGTGTAGACGAGTTCCACCTTCCCGTAGAAGTCCACGTAGTATTCGTGGGCCTTCAGCTCGGCCCAGTGCAAGCTGCGCATCCGCTCGTGCTGCTCCTCAAATTTCGCCCATCTGCCGTCGAGCAGCTTGAGCGTGGTTGCGATCAGCGGCCCGCTGATCTTGGCTGCGCCCGCTTTCTTGAGATTTTCGAGCGTACGCGCGATGCGCCCGAAAATCTCCTGTTGAGCAACCAGTAATGACTCCATTTTCCCTTTTTCAGGTCCTGACTGATCTCACCGCACACGAACGTTCTCGCACTGCCGGTTCCCAGGACGGATATCCGGCTCGAAGGACCAAAATGTTCGGTACGGAATGGAGCCTTGAGGAGGAAAGACGGAAATCACGAACACGCACACGCAAAAGAATACACACGCAAGTTTTGAACACGAATTAACAAGAGTATATTTAACAGTCACTATACAAGTCAATCAAAGTCGCAATATTTACAGAATTATATACAGTTTAATACACACTCAAACACTTTCAGCTCACTAATCACGGCGCGGACACTGCAAGTCCACGGTGAGGAGCGTGAAACGCGACCGAGAGTGGATAAGACGTGTGCGAAAGTGCAGTTCGCGAACGCGTGGAGCAGGCGACTCCAAAGCAGCGCGCGTAGCAGACGCAGCAAAGAAAGCGACTTTGCTGTCGCGAACTCGATGCAAAATCGGATAAGCGGCGGTTATCCGAAGATAAGCGTGCGAATTGGCGTGCGAATTATCGTGAACTTTAAAACTATCGAAATGCGGGTCGTACCTGAGCGGATCAAAGCAGACTGGCCCTCGTCCCCACTCTGCTTCCGTTTTTATACTGTGCTTTTCTGGAATGTTCCTTCCCGTCGTCACTTCCTCTTGAAGGAAATGACGACATGAAAAGAACACTCCAGAAAAGCTCGGAAAAGTCTAAATAAATACATTTACATAAATATAATTAAAAATAACGAGTTGGGGACGATGACTAAGGCGTTTTGAATTTAGGAAAACGGCAGCGCCGCCGTTTCGCTACCTTAGCGCGCTCCGCGCGAGCGCGGCTAAGTCCGAAAATGTAATGATAGCGGGACGTAAGTCCCGCGTACAGCGTAACTGGAGAGCAACGACAGTAATGCGTGCGATGGAACACACATCACTGCCGCTACTCTCCACGTATATCATTGCTGCATTACACCACCTATGTTGCACAGGCCATGCAACACAGGCGATGCAATGCAGCGTGATGAGGGCTTGGCGGAGCCCTTCGTTCGCTCGCGAACAACTACACTACACGAAATGGCAAAGATAATATTATTTTTATCAAATAAGCAGATTGCAACAGCTCCATCTATCACGATGTCTGTGAACTAATTTACTGCTCTGTATTATCTTTAGATCTCGCTTTCGCTTGCAAATAATTCTTCACAAATAATTCTTCAGTATTACACGCACATCTTTTTTATTAAGCCTCTAAAAAAAATTTTAAAGGTATATTTACATTCTTTCATGTTTTCTCTTTACGGGGCTGGTCTCATTTTATATGTGCAAGCTGTAAAACTTGTGTATTGGTCAAATATATTTACGACCTGCAGCTAGGAGTCGATAACAAAAAACTAATTTTTAAAATTTTTTCTTATTTTTAAGATAAAATCACCAGCCCCGTATTTGTTACTTTGTGTACTTTAATCGTGGAGAAGCATTTGTCATTTTACTTAACTAATAAAAAGTTATGCGTGAAATACGAAAGTATCATTTCGGTCGGTAAAGAAAATGCTTCCAGCATCCCCTTAAGAGGATGCTAAAGCGGAGACCGAACTTTGACGGGATAGCGCCCTCATCTAGACGGAATTAAAAATGTCGGTATAATTACCGACAGTTTTAATTCCGTCCATTTTCTATATTATCGACTCAAAATGCAGTGTTGTCAGATTGAACACTCCGATCTGAAAGAAAGCACAGCTGTACTGTCTCAGCTGACAAGAAAACAATACAGACAATAGAGACAAGAATAGCACATAATGCTCTTTTTTTTCTCTCGCTCTATATGTATCTTTTTACTGTTCGCTAAGCTAGCCGATTCAACGATTTGGAATCAGACGTCGAATCGATCGCTTTATCATACATATAATGTTTATAAAATAAATAAAATATTATATTTTATTTATATTTTTTTAAAATAATAAATAATATAAACATCATTTCATCAGTAGTAGCATAAATATTACATTTATCAATGTATTATTCAACGATATAATTCGGTGTAATATGTAAAAAATCAATTTTTACAACATTTTTATTTTTAAATTTTACATTTATATTTTATATTTATTTAGATAAATTGTCTATAGATATTCGTCTTTAGACATAATGGACATTCTTTATTGCTTATAAAAAAATATATAAAAGTTTTTTATAAACAAATATCTATTTATAAATATCTATTTATACGTTGAATAATACATTGATAAGAATAATATTTATGCTACTACTGATAAACATTTTTATATTCTTTATTATTTTCAAAAAATATAAATAAAATATAAATATTTTGTTTTTTTAATAAACATTGTTCAAAAATGCGCGCAGGGCCGCGACGCGGACTGCGAGTCTGATAAATGCCGGCTCTGCCCAGCGCTGAGCACGCGAAGTGCGTTACGCGGATCTTAAATCCACTGTAGGAGGGCGAGAGGATGGTGAGCAAGAATAACGGAGAGATTTAATGCCGAAAAACAATAAACCGAATGTTTTTATTTTGAACAAGACAACGGTCACGGTCGACGTGTGGCTTCACTGATGTTGACGACTATGAGGTCATATTTAAACTGATGTCTCTTAACGGTGATGGAACCACGCTCGAGAATGTTCCGCACTAATTAACACCTGGACCGGTGGGCTGGTCAGCGGACATTAAGTTTCGCCCGGAGATGAGTTCACGCAATCCTGGAGCGCGAGATTGCAGCGATTTGAACCACACGCCTCCGATACAGAAAGATCACACAATCATATACAATTTAACGGTTTGAACGGCCCGCACGTTGCGATTTGCACTGACGAAGACTCGCGGGATGCGAGTCGAGAAGGTCCCTTTTCGTAGAGAAAATCCGATATAAGAGACGACAGTCTCTATGGGAAGAGATTTGAGTCGCGACGATTGTTCAGATCAATCGCGATGCGAAACGCTAACTTGGCGTGATGCGAGAGAAAAGATAAGCTGATGGCCGGGAAATCCCCAACTCACAAACTGTTCGAGAACGTTTTTGAAGAGGCTCGCACCGCGATACGTCGATACTGTCGATCGTCGCAAGACTGACTACTTGACGTTGAGGGTCGCGTTGCTGTAACGAAAATTCGGCTGACAACAATACGCGTGTACAGGTCATTAGACGGAGAACGCGCGTGGATTTTCGAACTTCTCGCTCTCTCACCCGTCGTGTTTCTTTCGATCGGTACTCAGTGCGAGCAAGCGAGCGATCGGCTATTCGATGACCAAATTCGAAACAAACATTATGTATGTATATACAGGGTGGACCATTTTAATCCATCCAGTCGAATATTTCGAAAACCAAGCTTGGGAGAGAAAAATTTTTCAGACAAAAGTTGTTTGATTTCAAGGGGACCATAAGATGGTACCATTGTTTTGACCTTAAAGAATTATTTGAAAGTCACATGAAAGTCACCTCAATTTTTTTAAATGGCATCCCCTATTTTTTATTACATATTCTTGTAGCTTATCTCGAGACCTTTCCAAAACACTATAAATAAATGTTTTTTCGTTAAATATTTTCCGAGTTATAAGGCTTGAAATAATTTCTTAATTTTACATAAACTATAAAATATCTCGTAAAATATTCACTTTTCGATGACCTCAATACTTTTATGCACAGAATAATGAGAGGAATCAATTGGTGTAAAGAAAACACATAGTTGTTTTTAAGAAAATATATGTAATTGTTAATTACAAATTGCACATTTTTTAAAAGTATATTTACCACTTTATTCGAAATTACTCCTGCCCATACATTTATTGCCCATCGATGTTGAAAGGCGCACTGTCGAATGGCATTCTCCTCCGAAGGGGATTCTCCTCTTGCCAAAATAAAAAATTGTGTGAATTAAATACACCGTTTGGTATACTTTAATGATTTAAAAAAAAACTTTTCTCTCGCAATGTGTCCTCGTAATGTATCTACTGTATCCATTACCGATTTTCAGATTGGGCCATATTTTCTCCCGCCACATATAAATGGACAGACGTACGGACAGTTCATTGAAAATGAACTGCCCGTGCTTTTGGAAGAGGTACCTCTTCATGCGCGAGAAACGCTGATTTTTCAGCATGATGGAGCTCCTGCACATTATTCCCGTCGTGTACGGGAAATCTTAAACGCGCGGTTTCCAGATAAATGGATCGGGCGAAGTGGCTCAATTAATTTGCCAGCACGTTCGCCAGATTTAAATGTGCTGGATTATTTTGTATGGGGTTATATAAAAACTTCGGTCAAACATTGTCGCGATAGAACCGAAGATGAAGTACGCGAAGCAATAATAACAGCGTTCAATACCATAACCCCCGATATGGCCCACCGTGCGACGCGACAAATTGTTCGAAGAGCCGACCTCTGCTTACAAGCACGAGGAAGGCACTTCGAACAATTATTGAATTAAATTTTGAAAGTGGATTAGGCCTACTGGGGAAACCATTATAAAAAAAACGCGCCAAGCTATCTACCTCAAGGTGGTGTGGAAACGATAGCGTTTTTTTACCACAAAATAATTTTATTTCTTAAAGATATGTTTGAATGGAATGTGTTTGCAAAGTTGACACGACTTTCTACGAATTAAAAAAAATATATTAAGAGTTCCAACAACACTTTTTACAGTTCTATAATTTTTGATAAAAATTAAAAAGTTTCGCATTTTTTATATTAAAAAAATCGAAATTGAAGAATGTCGATTTTACTTCGCAAATATAATACGACACCTTCTTCTCTAAGTAAGTACTAAAATACATTAAATGTTATTATTTTTGGCAAGAGTTGCCGATAATTTTGCAATTCAGCACATAAATGCAATTTCAGATCAATATTTTACCAATTAACAATTTTTAATAAAAAATTTAATAAAAATTATTAATTCATGGAATATCGTTTTAAAATTGCATATGTTTGTGCTGAACTTAAATAGAACTATCAGAAATTCTTATAAAAATGATAATTTAACGCATTTTGTTAAAGAGAAAGGTGTCATACTAAAAAATTTCTTCGCAAAATTAACGCATTTTTTTAGATTAATTTTGTTTTTTTTAAATACAAGTGCAGAACTCTTTAATTTTTATCAGGAACTGTAGACCTATTAAAAGTGTTGTTAGAATTCTATTATTCTTATTGTTATTTTTTGAATCTTTATTTTCCAGAAATTCGTCATGCCAACTTAAACAGAGAGACTGAAACTATTTCAAGCAGAACACAACGAATACCGAATTGTAATCGTTACCTCACATATTGAAATAACATATTTTATGCAAAATTATTTTTATTTACGCTTATTATTTCAATATAATATCGGCAGTTTATTATAATATCGGCAATTGAGTCTTGACACGGGATCTGTTCTTTTCAGCTGCACTGCTGAACTGGTGCAACAAGTTAGAATGAGACAAATGTATATTTTTTTACTCTAACTTATTACACCAGTTCAGCAGTGCAGTTAAAAAGAACAGATCCACGGTGCGGTAACCTAGGACAGCGGGACGCTAGGCGAGGGGAAAGATGTGTCAGCATGCCGCTGCCCGTACCTCGCCGCTGCCGTCTCTTGCCACATCTCCGGGCAGCCAATGCTGACACACTAGGCCGTACTATAGCTCCGGCGGCCAGTGTTGGCCGGCGGAACGCAATTTTGGCGCATGCGCGACAAATGCAGCGTTAACACGTACCTAACACAGGAAGAAAGAGGTGCCATTTATCGCCCCCGAAAAATTCTTCAAAAATTTGAGGGAAAATATAAAATAGACACATATTTTTCTTTAAATTTTTTTACATACATAGAAAAATGTTATGCAATTGTTTAAATACAAAATAAAATATATTTAATAATAAAAAACAAGCTAAAAAACGGGAGGTACAAATGTAACATATTAAATAAAACATATCTCTGTTTCTATTTTAACATAAAATACTTTATTTGGCAGAAATATCAAATACCAACATTTGTTGCAAGGGTAAGGAAAACTGCCAAAAACCTTACCAGTATTCACAAAAAATAATACATTTACAGTATTAAAAAAAAAAAATACATTTACATAACTAAAAATAAATATCTTATTTTATATGATATTTTCACAATATTAATAACTTATATTAAAGAAATAAATCTTATATTCATGAAAACATTAAATCTCATATTAAACAAAACATTAATATCTTATAATCACAGAAACAATCACAGCAATAATTTTATATTAAACAAAAACATTAATATCTTATATTAATAATCAAAATAAGAAAAAATTAAAAAATATTGCACATTATACTTTGGCTTCTATCAGGTACAAAGAAATAAAGAATATATAATTTAATTTATTGCACGTATGATCACAGCGTAATTCATATATTTAACTGTCTTGCTTTTCTCAGAGAGTAGATAAGGAAAAAGACTGTAAGACGATTTTACACCGTGACATTGCAAGGAGAATATCTCTCTGACGAAAACATTAATCCTTCGACGTTTACTTGACCAGATAATGATCGGAGATCGGTGTACTCGAGGAGCAATCAACAATTTAATTTAGAATGTATACAGCACTATAAGTTAACATCTTTTTGTTATTTGTTTCACAAGATTAATGTTTTAAACAATCACATTTCTTAGATACATTCTACGTCACAGTTTTGAATTCGACTACCGTGAACTTTTTCATCTTTTTCCAACTACTTGATTCTTGCTCGCCTTTAAACGGCGAATTATGGACGTTTTAACTTTTGACTACAGTGATATGAAGCTTTTACAAACTACTGGTTTTAATACACTTGTCAATATAACATGCTTTCGAATATGGCCCACAGTCTCTTGCTGTTCTGCAATCTCGCAACTTTGTCCATTGTTTTTTACATTTCTTTCTGTTATTTATTTTTATTATTAAATGCAACAGACCTTCTTGTAAATTTATTGCTGCTATACATTTACCTTTTTTTATTGTGAATTACGGTTAATTTTAAATGTGGATTGTTCACATGTATACGTATTATTCGCGGTATCTTGTAATTTTCTTTAGTATTTGTTTTCAACTTATTGACTGAAGAAGACTTCTGTGAAAGTCGAAACATTCCATGAGAATAAAGTGTTTTTAACAAATTATATGTTATATTTTAACATCTAAAATTTGTTTATAATTTGCCCGTAAACTTTTTTACTTGTTTAATGCATACGAGCCTGATTATATTTGATCTTTAAAGAAAAAAGATATATAATATTGAGTGTCTTTTTATATGACATGCACACAGTAACGTACGTTCATTCCAACCAAATGTACGAATAGAACGTTCTCTAAACTAGTTGTAAGTAACAAGTACACGTTTGCATACAGTGGTCAAAATTGTAGTGATCAAGTGGACCGCGCACAACGTTACATGCTTTTTCATCGGATGACGAGTAATAACAATTCGAATGATACTTGTATACTGAGATAATATTTGTGTTGAGACGAATAACAATTACTTAATTTAGCCGATTTTACACATTGCAATATTTCTTTATTATATTTCATTATACGCGTAACGTAATTACGAAACGACCTGGAGTTTTATTTGACGACATTGATATCAATGCTGATAGTTTGGTAATATTATAATTAATATTATAAAATACCAATAATATAATACAATATAATAGCTTTTTATCGACAATTTTTCTGATTCTCTTTGTAACATGACATTTAACAATTCTTACGAATTAGATATTATACCAAGTGTTTTAACAAGAGGTTTTATTTTAAATTATTGGAAAAATGAAGCTGTTTTTGAAATTTTCGTGATATTTTTATTTAAATCCAAAGTGCAAACTATGCGGTTAATTATGGAATATCAATATCTGCTAAATGGTCACCTCGGCTGTTCTTACAGGTAATCATTCTTTTGAAGAAATTTTTTATCACATTTTCGCACAATTGTGGCTCTATTTCGTTAATTTCTGCTCTGATATTTTCTTTGAGCGCATCAATCGTTGCTGGAGCATGGAGTAGACTTTATCTTTAACATAGCCCCAAAGAAAAAAATCCAAGAGTGTTAAATCGCACGATCTGGGTGGCCAGTTGAAGTCACCATTTCGAGAAATTACACGGCCAGGAAACTTTTCATGTAATAATTCGATTGTTTCACCACTTGTGTAGCATGTAGCGCTATCCTGTTGAAATTAAAGATCATCCAAAGCATCCACTTCAGACCAAAAAAAGTTAGTTAGCATCTCACAATAACGCATACCATTCACAGAGACGGTCGCACCAGCTTCATTTTCGAAAAAATACGGAAAAAACACCCTTGGATTTTTTTCTTTTGGGCTATGTTAAAGATTACTGTGATTAAAGTCTACTCCAATGCTCCAGCAACGATTGAGGCGTTCAAGAAAATTGAATATCAGAGCAGAAATTTGCGAAATAGAGCGACAATTGTGCGAAAATGTGATGAAAAATTTCCTCAAAAGAATGACTACCTGTAAGAAGAGTCGAGGCGGCCATTTGGCAGATATTGTATTCCATCATTAATCGCATAGTTTGCACTTTGGATTTAAATAAAAATATCATGAAAATTTCAAAAAAGCTTCATTTTTCCAATAATTTAAAATGAAACCTCTTGTTGAAACACCCTGTATATCGGAATTCTTTCTTTTCTAACAAACTAAAGTAAAATTTGATAATTCTTTTATATTTTGTGAATTTAGAAATTTTATCTTTATATTTCGATATACTGAGATTATTAATATACAATGTACATACATGTTCCAAGATGTACAAGAATATGTCATTTTTTCATTATAATTACCAATATATATTAATCATAGCTCATGACTTCTACGTATTTCATTAAATTAAACATTAAACAAATTCTATATAAAAAATAAGAATTGAAAAATATGTAAATTATTAAATTGTTAAATTCATAAAATAACAAATTATTAAATGATATTTTTATATTATATAAAAATATAATAATTTTTAAATATACCTTTAAAAACCTTTTTAAAACAATGTACAAATCATTAAAAACTGATATATTTAAGAAATGTGTTGTACAAAATTTTTAATATATTCAATCATGTATATATATATATATATATATATATATATATATATATACAATAATTACTTATCACTTTTCTCTGTTTCCATTCTCTTTCGTTTAAATTCTATAGTCACCTAAGAGAGGCGCGAGAATATTTATGATATCACTGAATTTGAACCAAAAACTTTCTGAGTATTACATATTTTTAATATTATAATAATATTATTAATTAAATAAAGTAATAATTAAATATTATTATTCTGACAAGCACCAGTAAGATCGTTGTACACTCAACGACCTCTTTATAAACTCTATTTTTAATTGTTAATTAATAAAGAATCTGCTAATGAGTGTACATCCGATTCAACAACAGAAAACAGCCCAGCACATTATTCATGGTTGTTGAACGTGCCCTCTTCCGAATGCCGCGCGCGTCGCAATTGCAATTGTCTTTCCTTGCTGAATCACGTGGATGCAGGTTAATTTATATATTTATATCTTTATTAATTAACTTTTCCTTAATTATTGCGAAAATTTTATAAAAGTGAAGTTTGCAAGGAAACAGGATTTTTCTCTCTTTCTCTCTCTCTTTTCTCCCTTCATTTTACCTCCATTCTACCTATTTACGAGTGGTATTATATTTTATCGCCAAACACCTCACACACAGTACTATTTTATATACTATTATTTTATATTTATATTTTTATTTTTATTTAATAAAAATAATAGTATAAAAGTACATTATAGCAAAATAAGAAAAATTATAGAGAAAATAGGTTCTAAGATATCTAGATATGAGTTTGATAGTAAATTTTAATTTTCAAAACAATTTTAAGAGCAAACTGACCAACAAAAAACGTATTGTTGCTACTATAATATACAATGTAAGTATATTTATCGCTTTTTACTTTTTTTAAATAGGTAATTTATATGTTTATAACGTGAACAACATTCAAAACAATTAAAATTAAGTTTAAAAAAATAATAAAGGAGCTATTCTAAAAAGAGCAAGTTTGGTGCAAAGAACGCCGGATAATGCTCGACCGTTTATTGCGGTCATTTTTTACAATTTGCGTCTTATCCAACATTTAAGATTGTTTCGTAATTTCGTACTTTATCACAGATGGTATATTTTTTATCATATTGTTCTAAAGTATACAAATCTCACGCGAAAACGTAATGTAATCAAAATTTGATACACCGATAATATTGAGATAATTGACTTTCTACTATTTACATTTTTCAAGATCAATAATTAAGTAGAAAATCGCTCTAAACATAAATTTTTAAAGATATCTAGAAATATTTGTAATGACAATCATAGATTAA
>CABEGB010000542.1:0-26621 GCA_901521435.1 Crematogaster levior | reverse complement strand
GATTTTTGGCTAGGAAAAGCTTTACAATTGGCGACATTTACCTGGACTCATCTGGTTAAGGTTTTAGCATATCAGTGTATCTGTGATTATACTTGTTTCATGATCGTGATACGAATACAACGGTGACAAGTTTGGATCTAGCTTTTGCCGTTTTGAGTGATTACATACACTGTGTGTTGCTTGTAGTTTGTTTTTTCTAGTTTTCAATATCTTACGATTTTTTAATCGTATTTATTGAAAAATTATTGTGAACTGTGAGATTATGCTGTTGTCCCCCTCGTGGACGCCACCTTGTCGTGGTGAGGGGGCTTAGGGAGGGCTCCTCTGATCCGTTGGGTCAATGGTGGTGGTTCCAACCTCCGCCATTGGCCCGACGGGGAGGGGTCCTCCTGACTAAGAGCGTCCAAGGAGCCCGGCTTCCCTCTAGGGACTTAGAATTTTCTAAGTCCCATTGTCGGTAGGAGTAGGCGGCCCTGAGTGCAATCGCCCGGTTTGGCCGGAACCGCTAGGAGGACACTAGTCCTCCACCAGCCGTGGGGTGCTGGGTGTTCCCAGCTTTTCTGGGTGACTGTCGTCCGGTGCTCCGGGCGGCAGGCGTCCCAGAGGGGGGGGTTCGGGTGCTCCCGATCAAAACCGGGTGTCCTGGCGTCCGGTGTTCCGGGCGCGGGACACTCGGCGGGGGGACGTGGGTGCCGGTCCACCGGTGTCTGGGGGTGACCAATCCCTGCCCAGTCCTGGGTGGGGGGAGGTGTGCCCTGGCATCGGTGGAAGCGGCGTCCCACAGTGGGGGACGCCCCACCGCTCCTCCCTAACGGCTGCGGGACGTGGTCCCGCAGTACGCGGGAGTGATGTGGGGGGACGGGCCGGTGGTGTCCCGGAACTCCCGGGCCCACCGGGCTGGGCCACCCCAGGCCGCTCGGACGTATTCCGAGGCAGGGCTGGGGTGGCAGAGGGAGCCAGGGCGGGAGCCAGGGCACATCTGGGAGCATAGCTCGCGGATTCCGGCCTGGGTCGGGGGCCGCTCGGGCCGCTCGGACATATTCCGAGGCAGGGCCGAGCGGCGAGGTCGGACACTCCCGGAGGGCGCCCCGGTCTTTGGCCGATCCCGGAGTGTCTCGACGAGAAGTTCGCACGCTGGTCGCCGCGGCGGGTAAGGCGGTAGGTCGGGTCGCCACGACCTTCCGTCCCAACCGTCCGTGGGGCCCCCCGCGTGACGGCGCCCTGCACGGTGCCCGTATTGTCGGAGGTACGGGACCCCTGAAACCCCTTGGTGGAAACATCAGGGGGGAGTAAGGGGCCGGAGGCCTGTGCGCCGGATGATTATTCCCGGCGCCAGTGCCATATGCCAACCCCCTGGGGGAACTCGGGGCCCCTGGCGGTTATGTCTCGTCAGGATGAGGGCATGCCCGGTTGGCGGAGCCGTGCAGGGTTGTGGGGATTGAACCCAAAAATGAGTCTTTAAATTATCTGCAACCAACTTAAAAATAACAAAGAAAATAAAAATAATAAGAGGGGAGGCCGCAGAGAGCGGCTCGGTTGCACTTTGGTGCCGATGGGGGAAGCTCGAATCGAGAGGGCTAGGTCTCTTCCAGAGATCTGTTTGAGGCCAACTATCTCGTGGTGTTTGGCGAGATGGTTAGAGGGTAGGGAAGACCTCCCTCTCAGGTTGAGAGGGGGTGTTGACCCTGCTGAGGAGACGGGAGGGGCTGCTTCCTCGTCTCAGTTTGCAGGACCTTCGTCATCCGAGGTCCAGAGCAAGAGGGATCGCAGCCCAATACGATCCAATGCCCCATCGGCTTTTTCCTCGATGGAGGACGTATCGGGCTCCTTGATGGAGCTAGGATCTACCCGATCCTTATCCCCCGCTTCGGACAGAAGCAGCTTCAGGGGGACTAAGAGAAAGAGTGTAGGGGTGCCAGGGGTGTCGGTGACTCGGTTGGCGACTAGGTCTTCCTCTAGTGAGGGAGAGCTGGACGGCTGGGCCAGCAAGACCCCCAGAAAGGACTCTTGGGGTTGTGGGGCGAGAGACCCTTCTCTTGAAGGTGAAATCACTGCGCAGGCGACCACGACGAGGAAACCACAGGCCAAGGAAGGGAAAATGGCAACGGTATTCCTGCGGACCATTGACCCTGCAGTTCCGGTCAGTAATAATGCCACCACGATGAAGAAGTGGGAGAGAATGCTCAGGAACGACACCGAGAAATTGGAATCGGCCACTCCGGAAGAAGTGGCCGGCTTTATTAGGGATCGGCTCCCTATGATCAGGAAGGTGGCGGAAGCCTCCTCTGGCATTCAAGGAGGCTACCGAAAAGCTTTGAACTCCGTAGCCTCAGCGTTCGAGGTCGGGCTCGACACTCTGGTCAAAGGGTGTGCCAGGGACTACTATGACCCTGAGGCTGGCCGCGCACCGTCCCCGGCTAATAACCAGTTGGCCGAAATTTTGGCGGCCAACAGGCGTCTGGAGGCGCAGGTCGCAGATCTCCAAATGCAATTGGAGGAAATTAAGCGCACCTCCCCTCCACATTCCCCAGTGACGCGTTCCAAGACGCGAGTCATCTCCATGGGTGATTTGCCGGACGAGGCACCTCCCCCTAATGACACCCCTAAAAGGGTGGTTATCAGTAGGGAGGACCTGGAGGCATTTCCGGCCCTCCGACCACCCCTTCTTGGGAATCCACCTACCAGGATTCCAGAAGGGCTAACAGTAAACCCCCTCATTTTCTCCCCCTCGAGGCGCAAGGAGGTAGAGGGAAATAAGCCGGTCACCTTGAGTGACATACATGGTATTGTGGAGACTGTCACGGAGAATGTTATCCGCAGGCTTCGTGGCGATCTCCCATCCTCACAAGCTCCCTTGGAGAAGCCCAAACCCGCCCGAGAGGAGCCGGCCCCCCTAAAAAGGAATCCGGTTCCGACTCCCGTTAAGGGCTCAAGGGGGAAGGGCTCCTAAAAGGCAAAAAAGGACGGGAAGGACGGGGAGTACAGGTGGCTTCCACAAAAATGCCACAAGCACGGCCCAATTCCCAACCCCAGCCTCTCCCCCTTAAGGGGAGCAAGGTTGAGGTGGGGAATCAAGCAGGGGGCTCCTCCTTTACGAGGACATCCCCTTCTTCCTCCCAGCCTGCCCCTGCCTCCTCCTCTGCCAACCCTGGGCAGATGGGGGAGGCATGGAGTACAGTGCTGGGGAGGAAGACAAAGAAGAAGGCTACGACCAATAAAGCCGCAACCCCCCCCCCAAGGGGAATCCTGTTGCCCCCTCTCCCCGTGTCCTTCCCCTCAAGGGGAGGACTCAGGAAAAGGGGACTGTAAAAAGGAGGAGGAGCCCGAGGTCCGCGGCGGTCGTGGTGACGGGCCCCGAGGGAGAGTATGCCAAGATCTTGGCTCACGCCAAGAAGAGCATCTCCCTCGGGGAACTAGGTATCCCCGTTGGCGGACTTCGGCCACGCGGTGCGATCACCGGCGCCCTCGTGATGGAAGTCACCGGGCAGGACAAAGAGGCAAAGGCGGACAGGCTGGCCGACAAGTTGGCCAGCCTATTTGAGCAAATGTCGGGTGTGAGGGTTTCTCGCCCCCGCAAATTGGCGGACCTCCGCCTGCGGGGGGTGGAACCCTCCGTCACGGCGGAAGAGGTGGCCGCCGCTGTGGCGGCCAAGGGTGGATGCCCACCCTCGGACATTAGGGTGGGGGAGCTCAAACCTTCACCCCGTCCGAGGGGATTGGACACCATAATGGTGCGCTGCCCAATAGGGGTAGCCAATAAGGTGGCGCAGGGGGGTCGACTTAACCTGCAGTGGTTCTCTGTGGGGGTCGACCTCCTTGCGCCGAGGCCCTTACAGTGTTATCGCTGTATGGAGGGGGGCCACGTGAGGGCCAGGTGCCCCAATGAGGACCGCAGCGGTTGCTGTTACCGCTGCGGCGCCTCGGGGCACCTGGCGAGTGGTTGCGACGCTGTGGTCTCCTGTGTAGTCTGCAGGGCCGCGGGGAGACCACACGTCCACCGTATGGGGGGCCCGGCCTGCAGGCCCCCCAAGAAGAAGAAGAATAGGAAGGGGGAGGCGAAACCTGCGTCGACCCCTTCTCAACCCCCTGCTGGGGGTCAATTACAGGAAAAGGGGGGGCGAATTCGGCGATTGCCCCCTCTCAAGCCCCGCCAGGAGGTCTGGAGGAACAGTCGCTTCCCCAGCGGGAAGCGAGGACCCTTCCAATGGTCACCAGTATAATAGACCCCCTGGCCGATGACTCGGCCACCGTCGTAGCCTCTGCCTCGTTGACGGGGGCTATGGACATCGATGGCCCTGGCCCGGAGGAGCCGATGGGCGCGTAGTCGCCTTCACGCCCACACGGCTCCTCCAGGCCAATTTGAATCACGCCCGGCAGGCTCAGGATTTATTCCTGCAGGACCTTGCCGGGCGTGATTCAGGCCTGGGCGTCATTGCGGAGCCGTACCGGGTGCTCGACAACCCAAACTGGGTGTCGGCCTCGGATGGCTCCGCAGCCATCGTAAGAAGGCACTCCCTTCGCTCCCCTCCCATTGCCTTATTGGCGGCCGGGAGGGGATTTGTTATAGCGAGGTGGGGTGCCTTGTTTGTTGCGGGGGTTTACGCCCCCCCCCCAGGAGGACCCTCCCGGAGTTCAAGGAACTCCTACGGGAATTGGGGGACGGCATTCGCCGGTGCCTCCCCCACCCCGTGTTGGTGACCGGGGACTTTAACGCCTGGGCACGGGCGTGGGGTTCTCGGCTCACCAACGCCCGTGGGAGGGTCCTCCTGGACTGGGCAGCGGAGTAGGGTCTCCTCTTGCTTAATGAGGGGATCCAGAGCACCTGCGTTCGTCCCCGTGGGGAGTCCATCGTCGATTTGACGTGGGCGACCCCGGGGGCGGCGCGTCTAGTTGAGTCATGGGGGGTGGCCCAGCGTGAGTCGTTATCGGACCATCTCATTATTGAGATGATCCTCACGGCCACCCCCCGGGAGGTTGGTTTGTTGTTTGTGGGTGTTGTCGGGGTGGGTGTGGGTTTCGTTGTGTTTTGTGGTTTGTTTGTATTTTTGTGGGTGGTTGTGTTTGTTTTGTGTTTGTTTTTTGTTTGGGCTTGGTTGTTTTTGCTTTTTTGTTGTGGTTTTTGCTGTGTGGTTGGTGGTTTTTGTGTGGGTTGTTTGGGTTGTGTGTGGTTTTGGTGTGTGTGTGTGGGTGAGTGTATGTGTTTTGTCTTTGTTTTTTGTTTTGTGGTTGTGGTTGTTGTTTGGTTGGTTTGTGTGTGTTGTTGGTTTGTGTGTGTGTGGTTTTTTTGTTTGGTTTTTGTTTTTTTGTGTTGTTGTGTGGGTTTGTTTGGTTTTTGGTTTTGGTTTTTTGTGTTGGGTTTTGTGTTGGTTTTGTGTGTGGTTTTTGGTTTGTGGTTCTTTGGGTTGGGGTTTTTTTTGGTCTGGTGGTGTTTTGGAGGGGGGTTTTGTGGTCGTGTTGTGGGGTGTTTCTTTTTGGATGGGGTGGTGATGTGGGTGTTGTGTGGTTTTTGGATTGGGTTGTGGTTGTTTTGGTTGAGTTTCTGTTTTGGGGTGTTGTGGGTGTTTTTTTTGGGTGTTTTGGGTTTTGTGTTTTGCTGGGTTTTGTGTTTTGTTTTTGTTTTGGGTTGTGTTCTTGTTTGTTTTTGGGTGGTTTCTGTGTTGGTGTTGTGTTGGGGTGTTTGGTTTGGTTGTGGTGTTGTTGGGGTTTTGTGTTTGTGTGGTTTTGTTTTTTTTTGTTGGTGGGGTGTGTTGTTGTGTGTTGTTGTTTGTGGTTTTTTGTTTTTTTGGGGTGTTTGGTTTTGTTTGGTGTTTTTTGTTTTGTTTTGGTTGTGGGGGTTTTTTGTTTTGTTTTTTGGGTTTTTTTTTTGTTGTTTTTTGTGTGTGGGTGTGTGTGTTTTTTTGGGTTTGTTGGGTGTTGTTTTTTGGGTGGGGGTTGGTGTGTTGTGTGGCCACGTCGTGGGCTCGTGCGGCGGGTGGTTTATTGGGGGTGGTGGTGCTTTGGGGTTGGGGGGGTCGTCGGGGGTTTGTGTTGTGGTTGGTTTGGTGCGTGGTTGCTCCCGGCGTCGAGAGGGGGGGGGCGTGAAACCCCCCCGCTGATCCCTGTTAAATTAGTGACAGGGAGGGATGGCGTGGGTGTGGGGTGGCGAGGCGGCTTGGGGCCTCGAAGGAGACCGGCCGACTGTGTTTCCGTGTGGAGTTGGTTGTGTTTGGGTGTGTGTTGTTTTTTTCTTGTTTTAGTCTTGCGGGGTTGGAGGTTTGGTTGTTTGTGGTGCGTTTGCTGTGGTTGAGTTGGGCGTGGTGTGCGGGTGTGTAGGGTGTGGGGGGAGGTTATGGGGCGGGTGGGTCCTATGGGGTGGCGGCTGGGTGCGCGCAGCGGCGAGGCGCCAGGCCCCGGGCCAAGCCCCGCCCAACCGCCGGGCCGGCGGACTTGGGGGAGGGAGGAGAGCCGCGGAGCGGCGCCGCAAGGCAAGGCGGCGCGCCGCGGGGGCTGCGGGCCCGGCGGAGAGGTGCGACTGATAGGTGGGCGCGGGGGCACGCAGCGCGGACTCTGGCGCCGGTAGCGTTGAGGATTTTGTTTATTTCTCATCCGCGACTGCGCCAAGTGGTTGGCGTGTCGGTGTGTTGGGATTTGTTGTGCAGGGCATGTGTGGGGAGGGAGAGCTTTCTGCGTGATTTCGTTTTTTTCGGGTTGGTTCTTTCTTTTTTGTTGTTGTGTGGTTTGTTTGGTTGGTTGTTTTTGATTTGCTGTTGTTGGCGTTGGGGTTTTTGGTGGTGTTTGTTTTTTGTTTGGTGCCTGTGGGGGGGGGCGTCGTCCTTACGGGATTGGGGGTTGGTGGGTTTTGTTTGTGGGGGGGAATTTTTTGGTTTGTTGAAGATGAGCAGATATCTTTGAAAGTCGCGTTGTTTCTATATACAGGCCTGTTTTGGGTGGGGGGTGGGTTTTGGGTTCATGCCGCGCCGCTCCTGACGGCGCACAGTGTGTCCAAATCGATTTTAGCCGGTCAAAAATAAAAAAAATGGAATAACAAATTTTGATAGCACATGTATTTTTCTTATATTCTAACATGTGAATGCATACGAAAATGAAAGTTTTAATGAATTATACCATTATACTAGGAAAATATTTATTATTAAACTCATTATATCATGTCGCACTATTTTTACATATGAAATTAATACTTCATGTACACATCGATTACTCGATGTTGATGATAAAGTAATCAGTGAAACATTTGTCCCTATGTTTTTCCAAGTAATATGTTTAGCGAAAGAGGTGGAAAGGGCAGGGGGGGGGGGGGGGGGTTTTTGGGGTGTTGTTGTCGGTATTAGTGGGTGAATCTCTGATTTTTGTTCTCTATGTTATTTTGGGTTTTTCCATAGAGTCTTTATGTCTGTGAGTGCGGCATGCTTCCGGGTATAAGAGAAAAGACAAGCAGGAGGGGGGCAGAGAAAAAAGCTGCCCGACAGCCTGGTCCATGTGTTGTGGGTGGGGGGACCGATTATGGAATTGATTATATACAGTGTAAGAAACAATTATGTTTAAAGCAATGGTGGAACTGTTCGGCGTAGGTCTCCGCGGCGGCTCGGGTGTAGAGTTTGACAGCCCAAGAGGGTGTTTTGTTTTTGTTTTTTTTTTGTTTTTTTTCTTTTTTTTTTTTTTTTTTTTGGTGTTTGCGTGTTTTCTATTGTTTGTTGTTGTGGGGGTTGTGGTTCGGGAGTGTTGTTGTGTGGCTCTGTGTTGTTGTGTTTTTTGTGTTGTGTTGTTGTTTTTGTTTATTTGTGTTGTGTGTGTGTTTTGTTTGTGTGTGTTGTGTGTTTTTGTTTGTGTTGTGTTTTGTTTTGTGTTTTTTGTTTTGTTGTGTGTGTTGTGTTTTTGTGTTGTAGGATAGCAGGGACGACGGATGGGGGGAAGGCGGGGGAAACAATAGTGGCTGTGCACGGAAAAGGCGATGGAGAGGGCCCAGGGCGAGAAAAAAAGGGAGGAAAAGGGGCCAAAAAGGGAGGGGGGAGAGCAGGGGGGCGGTAGGGGGGGTGTGGTGGATGCGGTAGAAGAAAAAGAAGGGGTTGGGTTGATGCGCTCGGGGGGTCGGTGGGATTAAACGGAAGGGGGGGTGGCACATACAGAAAAGGGGGCAAGAGGGAGGGAGGGGAGGGGGGCGGGCATCTTGGAGATGATTGGGGGGGGGTGTACGAAAGGTCGGGGGGGGGGATCGGGTCGGTTTGCCAGGGGAACATAGGGCGTGAGAAACGACACCGTGAGTGTGGGGATTGATAGGTTCGGCGTGTTTTCAAGAAAAACAAGAAAAACATACGTGCAGAAGCAATCAAAAAAAAATAAGGGATGTCGTCTTGTGGGGTTAGGGGTTGTTTGTTGGGTTGTTTGGTCTCGTTTGTTGGGTGCGGCACCTACGTTGCTTATTTGTTGGTGTCTGAAGGCGTGTGCGGAAAGGCGCGCAGTCTGTAGATTCTGCGTGACGCGGGTAACAGGTGGAGAAGTCGTCGTGACGGAGGGTCGGGGGGGGCGTGACGACAACGAACGGGAGGGAGACACTGGTGGGAATGGGGTGGGGGCACAGGGGCCTGCTGGGGGGTCGGAAGGGGGTGGCGGGGCGGAGAAACGAGAAAGCAGAGGGGGGGGTTTGCCCGTATTGGTCAGTCGTCCGAAGAGGGTGCGGGTCGACGGGCAACCGGGGAGGTGGAGTGGTGGAAAAGAGGGGCGCCGTTTGCAGCGGATCGGAGCTGTGTACATCTTCAGACGAACACCGCTAAAAAATAGAAACCATTTTCGAAAGGTGGTTGAACCGTGTGAAACACCCCAAGGTGATGAAGCTAAGATACGCAAGTAGCGAGTCGGAAGGAGGAGAGACGACGAAGAAGAGAGGCGAGGGTAGATCGTAGGCTGGTGTTAAAATAAAAAAACGCTATGTCGGGTGAGCGGTCAAGAGCTTAGGGGGCGAAAAAAACAAAAAAGGAAGGTGAGGAGTAAGTCTCTGGGCGATCTCTGGAAAACAAAAAAAAAACAAAAAGAAAAAGCAGGAACGGACTAAGGAATTAGAGTTTGTATAGGAAATTTATTGGAGTGTGTGAGGCGAAGATAATATGCTGTGGTGCGGTATATTTTTTCTATTTTGTAGCGGTGGCCAACTGTGCCCGGGCCGAGAGCCGGGGAACCGAAGGAAACAAGGGGGAGAGAGGACGAACCGGAAGCGCAGGGAAGGGGGTGGTGTGGGTGGGTTTGGGGGTTTTTTGTGGGTGTCGTGTGTGGTTGTGGGGACGGAGGGGCGCGAAAAAAAAGAAGAGAGAACAGAAGAAAAACCGGACAAGGGCGGCCGGAAAAGAAGGGGGGAAGAGGGCAGGGGAAAGAGAGGGGCGCGGGGGGGGAGGCAAGCAGGAGGGCGGAATGGGAGGAGGGGCGGCAGAACAGGGGGGGCGCGAAGCGAAGGAGAGGCCGGCCGGGGAGGGAAAGAAGAGAGGAGGGGGCCGGGGGAAAAAAAAAGGGCGAGCGGCGGCGGGGGGGCGACGCAAAAACCGAAGAAACGAAGCAAGAAGAAAGGAGAACAGGGGGGAAGGGGGGCCGCCAGAGTGAGCCGCCAGGGGGAAGGGGGGAAGGCCACCGGCCCCAGAGGCCGGAGCCGACCCAAAAACAGGGGAAGACAAAGCAAGAAGGAAAGAGACCAGGGGACGGGGGGGGGCCGCCGAAAGGAGGGGGACACACGGGGCGGCGCGCCCCCGGGAGCGGGGCCCGGAGCCCAGAGCCCGGGACCGACGGGGGAGGCACGGGGGCCCGCGAAGAGGCGAGGCCCGCCCCCCCCGAGGGGGCCGCCCCCAAGAAGGCCGGGCGAGACCGACGCCGGGCGGCAAAGCGGGCACAGAAACCCCGGGCCCGGACGGGGGGCCCCGGGGGAGAAGAGGCCCGGCCGGGCGAAGAGGGGCCCCCGGAGGAAAGGGGGGGAGACAGGCCGCAAGACGGGCACCGGCCCCCCCGGGGGAACAGCGCAAAACGGGCCGGCGGCGGAAGGAGGGACCCGGGGAAGACCCACCCGACAGCCGAGCGGGGCGCGACAACAGGGGCAAGGCGGGGAAAAGGGGGCGGCCGCCGCGGCGCACCGGGCGCGAGGGGGCGACCGAGCGAGGCCCAAGGCGGTTCCGAGAGGCCGGCCACACGAGGCAGGAGGCGGGGCGGGGAAGGCCCGCGCGGACCGAGGCGGGAGGGCACGGGGGGCGGGCGGGAGACACGCAACGCCGGGAAGGCCCGCCCGGGGAAGGGGGGGGGGAAGCCAGGAAGAGCAAGGGCGGCCCCCGAGACCGCCGAGGGGGGGGGGAGGACGGCCGGGAGACAGCGCCGAGAACACCAACGAAGGAGCACAGGCGCAGCGGCGGCAAGGCGGGGGGGCCGCAGGGGCAGGGGTGGACCTCCGCGAGGGAAACCGCGCGGAGAGGAAGGCCAGGGAAAGCGCCCAAGGGCAAAAAAGGGGGGGCGCACCAGGGGGGAGGCCGCAGAAGGGGGGGCACAGGCCCGAGAACTGGAAGGACAAAGAAGGGGGAAAAAGGGGGAGAAGGGCCAGGGAGAGAGCAAAGAAGGGGGAGGGAAGAGGCAGGGCAAAAGGTTGAGGAGAAGGCAAACGAGCAGAGGTTAACGGTGCAGGGAGAGGCAAGGCAGCTCAGCCGCAGGCGGGGCGGGTGCTGCGGTTGGGGGGGGGCGAAACGGAGAACGGGACGGGGGGCAGGGGAGGCGAGGAAGCCCCAACGGAAACCAGGACGCCGAAAGCAGGGGGGAAAGGGCGAGAAAAAGGCCAGAGAACAGAGGGGCCGGCCAGGAAACAGAACCAGGGGCGAAAGGAGGGGCCAAGAGGAGAGGGAAAAGGGAGAGGCAGAGGGACGAAAAAAAAAAGAGAAAACAGCAGGGCCAGCCCCGGCACAAGACCACCAACCACCCTCACAGGACGGGGAGGGGAAAAGGGCAGGGGCGAAGCCCAAAAAGGAAGGGGGAGGACCAAAAAAAGGGGGGAAAAACGGAAAGGGGACAGGGAGGCGGCGGGCAAAAAAAAAAAACAGCAACGGGGGAAGAGCAGGCCGGCAAAAGGGCGAGCACGAGAAAAGAAAAACGCTGCCCGACAAAGAGAACCGCGGCCGGAAGGAACACGAGCGGAAGGAGGGAGGGCAGGAAGAAGGACGGGCCAGGCAGAGAGGAAGGGCCCGGGACACACGAGAGGGGGGAGGAAAAGAACGCGAAGGGGGACAAAAGCGGCCAGCAAGGAGAGGTCAGGGGGGGAAAACGAGCTTGCGGAGAGCGGCGAGCGGGGGAGAAACAGAAGGGAAAAAGAAAAGCACAGGGAGGGAGAGTGAGAGAAGGAAAAGGAAGAAGGCGGCAGAAGGAAGACTAACAGCACGAAGGGGCGCAACAGGCGCGGAGGCACAACGAGCCAAAACCGGCACAAAAAAAAAAGGAGGGGGACAAAAAAAAGGGGGACAGGAAAAGGCCGAAAACGGGACGGGCAGAGAAGGCCCAAGAGGAGGGGAAAAGAGGAAACGAGGTGTTGGACAACGGAAGGACCGGGACGAGGCAGGACGAACCGAGAACCGGAGACACCAACGCGGGGCAAAGGGGGCAGCCGACGAACGGAGCGACGGGAAGAAGGACACAGGCCACGCGGGGCCGGCCGGGCGCCGAGCGAAGGAAAACGGCGGGAGAGAGAAGGCGGACGGAGACGGGGACAGAAGGTCGAACACAACGAGGAGGGGGCGGGGCGGGGAGGGGGAACGGGCACAGGCGAAAACCCAGCAGGGGATAGAGCTCGGTTGGGGGGAGGAGGAAGGGAATGAGGCAGGGGGGGGGACGCGCGCGAAGAAACGCGGAGGGAAAAGAGGAGGAGCGCGGGAAGGGAGAGGGCGGGGAGGGGAGAGGCGGGGAGGGGGAGAAAGAGGCGGAGGGGGCAATTAAGGAGCGTGCGGATGGGGGGCGGACGACAAAAGGGGGAAGAGATACAACGAGGACCACGCCGAAGGAAAGGGGTCAAGGGGGCCGAATGCAAAGAAAGGGGGGCAGGAAGACGGGAGGGCGAGAGAGGGGAGAACGGAGCACGGGCGGGAAAAAAAGACGGAACAAAGACGCCCACGGTTGGTCGGCGAGCCTGGTGGCGATAGCCAGGGGCGCGGCAGAAAAAAGCCAGGACGAAAGCAAGGCGCGCAAGAAGCGAAAGAGGGAGCGGAACAAGCGGTCAGGTAAGCGCGTCCGAAAAGCGCGGGGACGGCGGGGGGGAAGAAGGCGACCACGCAGAAAAGGCGGGGAGAAGCGGAAGCAAGCAGGAAAAGGCGACGAAGGGAGAGCGAGAAAAGGCGACAAGGAGAACGAGAAAAGGGGGGACGGAACCGAGGACCACCAAAAACGCACAGAGAAAGGGGAAGGAGCAGGGCGCCGGGAGAGCGCCGAGGAGACGAAAAACGCGCAGGTCGAAAGAAGCCGCCACCAGGCAAAGAAAGGGGGCAGCAAAGGGCGGAAGGAGAGCGAACGCAGAACGACGTGGGAAGCGCCAGGGCACCGAAGAAAAGCAGGGGCCGCACAAGGGCAGGGAGGGCCGCAGGAGAAGAACGGGAAAAGGGAAAACGCAAAAAGGGAAACCGACCGCCAGCGGGCAAAAAAGGCACAGGGGAGCGCGGCCGGCAACAGACCTGAGTGCCGCACAGGCAAAAGGGAAAGGGAAGAAGATGGAGGAAAAAACGAGAAGGTTGGTATAAAGAACAAAAGGGCCGACAAGGAAAAAAAATCGACAAGAGGCGGGAAAGGAGGGGAGACGAGAAACGAACCGTGGGAGCAAAAGGACGGAGGTGAGGTGAAGGGTGGGAGGAGGGCCAGGAAAGAAAGGTGCAAAGCGAGACGCCGACAGAGAGGGAAGCAAAAAAAAGGGGCAAAAAGGCTGCCGTGAATGCAGGGAAAGAACGAGAACGCAATGTGAAAGACAAGGCCGAGACCAAAAGGTGGCGGCGCGAAATGGCAGAGCTCAACCCGAAAGGGTCCGGCAGTCTGGCGTGGGACGTGGGACGCAGGCCGGGGGGGGGTGGGGACAACCAGCAAAAGGGAAGCGCGTACGCGCAGCCCAGGCAAACGTCAACGAGCGAACCAAAAACGCCGGAGGAAGGAACGGGGGGAGGGAGAACGAAGCGTGTAAGGGAACGACAGGACAGAGGCCCAGGGGGACGGGGGACGGGGAAGGGCGGGAAGGAGGAGGAGAAGGGGTAGGAGGACCGGGCGGAAGAAATGCAAGGGGGCGCGGGAAAAACAAATGGGCGCAAAACGGACAGGCAAACGGACGGCAAGACACGTGGGGGGGGGCACGAGTGGAGGGAACCCTGGGGGAAAACTGGAAAAAAGGAAAGGGCAGCACGACGTGGCGAAAAACAAGCGGAAGGCGCACGGGCAAAAAGAAAAGGGAAAGAAGGGAAAGGCAGGGTGGCAGGCAAGGGGGCAGAAAGGAGCGGGGGGAGACAAGAGAAGGACAGGCGGCAGGGGGCCGGCAAGCAAACAACGGGACCGCCAGGGGGGGGGAGGGGAGAGAAGACGGACGGGAAAAGAAAAAGGGGCGGCGGCGAAAGGAGCGGTCAACACCAGGGGCGGGGAGCACGGGCAAAAAGCGACGACGGAAGGAAAGAAATTACGGAAAGGGGCGGAAAAGCAGAGGGGCGGAGGGAGGGCGGCAGCGCAAGACAAAGCAAAGGGGAGCAACGGAGGCAGCACAAAGCAGACTGAACGGAACGCGGAAGGCACGGGGGGCGACGGCCACGAAAAGGGCCAGGCGAGGTAGCGAGACGGAAGCGCGGGAGCCAAAGAGGCGAGCGACAGCGCCAGGAACAACCAAAGGGGAGCACCGAAGAGGGGTTGGGGTGGAAGACGGGGGGGCCAGCAGAGCAGCAGAGCAAAGGCGGGGGGGGGGGCGAACACACGAAGAGAAAAACAAGGGAGAGCGGGAAGAACAGGCGAACCCGACAACCAAGGGCCGGAACGCGAGCAGGCCACAGCGCCACCCCGGGAAAACGAGCAAACGATCCGCCAAGAAAAGGGGCCGCGAGACCCAACAAGGTGGGGGAGGGGAAAAGGGCCCAAAAAACCGCCAATAAGAAAGCCGACCGCGGGACGGATAACGAGACAGGACAAAGGGGCCACAGAACGGACGGCACGAAAACTGGAGAGGCAAGGGGACGCACGATGGTGATGTGGTGTGTGGGAGGCTATTTTATTTTGGGGTGGGTTGTTTGTTTTGGGGGGTGGGTAGACATGGATATATTCTACGGGCTGAAGCCACGGCGGGGGCTCCGGGTGAATGCGGAGAGGAGAGGGAAAACAAGGGGGGGAGGGGAAAAGAACGGCGGGAACGAGGGTGAGAGACAAGCCCGAGAATAGGAAAAGGAATAAGGAGCGAAAAGAATCTCCGGCAGGGGGGCAGCGTTGCGTAAACAAGGACGAGGGGGAAAGGTTACGAAACATACAATAGAGCAAGGTGTACAGGACACTATAGGTCATAATGGCAGGAGTTTAATACGCCAGGTTGCTGGTGGTAGCTACTATCGCGGACGTGTGACCGGTGGCGGCAGGGGCAGCGGGAACGAGGTGGGTTGTGGGTGGCTGGGGGGGGGGTGTGTGTGGTGGGCGTTGTTGGGTTGTTGGGGTTGGAGCTGGGTGTTAGGGGCGCGCGGAACGTGGTGAATGGGGGGACCGGGGGCGGGAGTCGCAGCAAGGTGGATTTTGGTGTGTGGTGTGCGTTGCAGTGACAGTAGATATGTGTGCAGGAGTAGGAGTGTGTCACGGTGGGGGGGGTTTAGGTGAGTGGTGTGGGGTGGTGTGGGAGGATAATGGGTGGGTGTTTTGGGGGGGTGGGTTGTGAGTGGTGTTGCGCGGGTGCGTGGGGGGCGGGGTTGGTATGTTGTGTGGGGGTTTCGGGCGGTGGGGTGGGGGGCGGGGTGTGAGGGGGGGGTGGTGGGGATCGGGTGTGGGGGCGGTTCTCGGGTTGATGGGGTGTGGGAGGTGGGGTGGTGGAGCGCGACGTAATGGTACTGGGTTGGTGGGGATGGGGTCGTGGTGAGGTTAGGGGGGGAGTGCGGAAGAGGATGCTGACCTTTGGGTGGGCGGGGAGGGCGAGGGTAACGGGCTGGTGTGGAATGGTGGTCGTGGTGCGTGTTAAGGTTGACAGGTTATGGTTTTAGGTTTATTTGTATGTATTGTTGGTGTATGTTTGAGGCTTGTGCTTCTAGTTGTGGTTTTTACATATCGTCTCAGTAGGGATGTGTGGGGGGGTATTAGAGTTGTTGTCCTGGCGATTTTTGTTTTGGCAGCTCCTCTATACGAATCGAGAGGAGCTGGCAGTCGGCAGGCCGATGACTTGCGGGGTTCCACAGGGGTCCGTGTTGGGGCCCCTGTTGTGGAACCTCGCGTATAATAGGGTACTCCGCACGGCTCTCCCCCGAGGCACTCACCTGTTCTGCTACGCAGACGATACCTTGGTGGTGTCTCGGGGGAGGACATGGATGGATGCGCGGGACGGCGCCAACACAGCCGTCCGCGCAGTCGTACGCTCCATAGCGACAATGGGAATGGAGGTCGCCCCTGAGAAAACAGAGGCAATGTTCTTTTACAGCAAGGACAAGGGGCGGCCTCCCCCTATCCAATTATGGGTAGGGGAAGATCGCGTTTGGGTGGGGCCCAATCTGAAATATTTGGGTCTCACTCTGGATGGGCTCTGGGGGTTCAGAGACCACTTCGGGAAGGTCACCCCCAGAGCGGACAGGATGGCGGCCAGTCTGGGCCGCCTCCTGTCCAATGTTGGTGGTCCCAGTTATAAAGTTAGAAGGCTGTATGCGAACGTGGTGCAGTCGGTGCTGTTGTATGGGGCACCGGCCTGGCACCGGGCCGCTACGGCCAACCGACATATCGTTGCCATGATCAACCGTGTGCAACGTCGGTTGGCCATTAGAGCGGCCCGGGCGTACCGCACCACGTCGCATGCGGCCGCCACGGCCCTGGCGGGTCTTCTTCCCATACCCCTCTTGGCGGACTCGTACGCCGAACTGTACTGGCGTACGAGGAAACCGGGAGGGGTTGGGAGAGCCGACTTGCCGCCAAGGGTCGTGGCCGAGGAAAGGAGAAAAGCCCGCCAGGGCGCCCTGGAGGCGTGGTCAGCCTACCTGAGGGGCGCCCAGGCGGGCGTGAGGACCACCAGCGCCATCCAGCCCTGTCTACCACAATGGGTAGGCAGGTGCGGACGCGGTCTGACATTCCGTATGGTGCAGGTGCTCTCCGGACATGGTTGTTTCGGAGACTACCTGCACCGTATCGGTCGGGAGCGTACGACGCGGTGCCACCACTGCGCGGCCGACCAGGACTCGGCGCAACATACGTTGGAAGAGTGCCCCGCGTGGGACGAAGAGCGCCGGGTTCTGGTCGATGTGGTGGGCACCGACCTCTCCCTCCCTTCCCTTATTAGGGGAATGCTGGAGGGAGAGGCGAAATGGAAGGCAGTCTCCTCCTTCTGCGAGAGAGTTATCTCGCAGAAGGAGGAGGCAGAGAGAATTAGGAGAGGGGAGGTGGAGGTATTACCTCCTCCCTCCCCTCCCGCCCCCTCACAGAGGGGCAACACGGATGGAGACGGCGGGGGTCCTCCTCCTCGTTTCAGGAGGAACATGAACATCCCCCGCCGTCTCCCAGCCCATCTACGGGCATAGCTAAGATAGGGGGGATCCCCCGAGGGCCGGGGAGACCTTGCCCCCCCCGCCGGTCCAAGTAAAAATAGGGGGACCCCCCCTAGGGGAGAGGGACTTATTCCCCCTCCCCATCTTCTCGAGAGGGCCGGGAGGGAACTCTTATCTTTTCCTCCCGGCGGGGGGTTGCCCAGGGACGGGGGTCTCTGGGCAATTCCCGCCCCCCAACACCACCAGGCGGGGCGGGGGGAGGTTTCGGGGTGCCGAACCTCCCCCATATCATCGGTATAGGAAAAAGGGAGGTGGGAGCTCACGTCTCCCACCTCCCCAAGAATGAGGCCGTATACGGCCGAAGCCGTGCCGTGTGGGAGAGGGGAGACTAACCTCACCCCTCTCCCCGGCCACGCCCACGAGGGGTGGAGGGACGAATGCCTCGTAGCGATACCCCTCCACCCCTCATTGTGGGCCGAGGATAGGCACCCCCCAGCAGTTTTAGTGGGTATGCCGGGAGGGACACTTCTGCCCTCCCGGTGAGTCCCACATAACCCTGGAGACTCCCCCGGGTCTCCAGGGTATCTATAAAAGATTTCTGCTGGGTCACCAAAAAAAAAAAAAAAAAAAAAAGGGTCAGCTCACGCACTCGGATGTCTGCGGTCCAATGAGAATTGCCTCACTTGGAAATAAGCAATATTTCGTCACCTTCATAGACGATTCTTCAGGATGGTGCGAGATTAGGTTTATCAGTCATAAAGGTCAAGTGATAAACGAGTTCGAGAGTTATCGAGCAATGATGAGCACGCAACACGGAGTGAAGGTGAAGTGCTTGCAGTCCGACAACGGACGTGAATATGTCAACCAGGCCTTTGACCAACTGCTCAGCAAACACGGCATACTGAGACGGCTCACTGCTCCCTACAACCCGGAGCAGAACGGCGTCGCCGAAAGACGTAACAGAACGCTAATAGATATGGCAAGGTGTCTGCTGATCCAATCACACTTACCTCAGACTTTCTGGGCGGAAGCCGTCAATACGGCCAACTACATCCGCAACCGGTCGCCGACCAGCAAACTCAACGGAAAAACTCCCTACGAAGCGTGGTTCGGAGAACCACCAGACGTGTCCACCTTCAGGCGCTTCGGAAGCGAAGCATTCGTCATGGACAGATCCCCAGGCAAGGGGAAGCTAGAAGCACGGTCAAGGAAGGGATTTTTCGTAGGATACAGTTCGGAGTCAAAGGGTTACAGAATCTGGTTGCCGGAGGAAAGGAAGATCGAGACGTCCAGGGACGTTCACTTCATCGACAAGATTCCAAATTGGAAGACAGATGACCAGAAGGCATCGGATCTCACAGATCACATCGACGAGAAAGAATGCGAAGAGCCACGCATTGTCATCAATCTCCTCGATAATCTGGACTCACAATCAGGGGCCGAGGGAGATCTCGACAACGAGGAGGATCCCAACAACGGCAGAAATCTCGATGACGAGGAGCGCGATCCGGAGAACCCACCGAGACGAGGACCTGGCAGACCGAAGAAGGTGCGAACCGGGCGTCCCGGCAGGCCCCCTAAGGTTTATCAAGAGGCAAACCACGTCGACGAAGAATCCAACTTCGCTTCTCCGAGCGAGATTCCAGTAGCTCAAGCAATGGCCAGTCCAGAATCAGGCGAATGGAAAAAGGCCATGGCCGACGAAGTGAAATCCATCCTCGGGAAGGACACATGGAGTCTGGTGGACAGATCAAGAGCGCCCAATATCGTCGGGAGACGTTTCGTACTTCGAAACAAGTACGGTACGGACGGAATCCTGGAAAGGCGCAAGGCCCGAATAGTGGCGAAGGGCTACGCTCAACAATACGGCAGGGATTTCCACGAGACATACGCGCCAGTCGCTCAACTGTCTTCCATACGCTCGGCCGTGGCACTTGAGGCAAGGAGCGGAATGCACATTCGACAATACGACGTGGCAACAGCGTACCTGAACGGAAAGCTGGAGGAAGTCGTGTACATGGAAATGCCCGATCGAATGGGAGAAATTCTGAAGCTCATAATCGACACGGAAAGGAACCAGGATCCTACGACTATCAAGGCTAAGAACATGCTGGACACCTTGGCCACGGGAGACAAGGTTTGTCTCATAAACAAAGCTCTGTATGGCCTAAAGCAGGCCGGCCGAGCCTGGAACAAACGACTGGACAAAGAGCTGCGCGCCTTGGGCGCAAGTCCCACTAACGGAGACCCGTGCGTATACGTGAGACATCAGAAGGAGATGTTGATCATCATCATTTACGTTGACGACCTGCTTATTATAAGTCGTAACGCGGAACAGATCACCTCTTTTGGACGAGAGCTGGCAAAAATATCCGAGGTCAGGGATCTCGGTGACGTCAAACGTTGCTTGGGAATAGACTTTGCCAGGAGTAACGAGGGCATTCGCATAAACCAGAAGACCTACATCAACGACGTTCTTCTAAGATTTGGGATGTCCGAATGCAACGCTGTCTCGACTCCTCTGGATACCGGAACGAAGCTGGTGAAAGGTACTCCTTGGGCGAATACAGGCGGCAGCGAGCCTCCATATCGCGAACTGGTGGGATGCCTGCTTTATCTATCGCAGGCTACTCGTCCGGACATAGCGCACACCGCCAGCGTACTTGGACAGTTTAGCAACTGCTTCAACGAAAGTCATTGGAGCGCAGCGAAGAGGGTACTCCGATACCTTAAAGGAACTAACGAGTACGGAATTCTTTACAGTTACGGAAGTGACTCGCTGATGGGCTACACGGACGCCGACTGGGGAGGATGTATCGACGACAGACGTTCTTTTACCGGGTACGTCTTCACCATGAACGGAGGAGCGGTGGCCTGGGACTCTAAGAAGCAACAGACCGTCGCGCTTTCCTCCACGGAGGCCGAGTACATGGCCTTGAGCGAAGCGGCCAAAGAGGCTATACATCTTCAACGTTTCCTACGGGAGTTAAATGCAATAAACACGGAGCCGGTCGAACTGATCAACGATAACATCAGCGCACAGAAACTGGCTTCCAATCCGGTTTTTCACGCCCGGACCAAGCACATCGACATCCGCCATCATTTCGTGCGGGAAGTCGCGGACTCGGGTCGGGTGACCCTGGGACACATGGCGTCGAGCGAGATGCCTGCTGACGTGTTAACGAAAGCTCTACCGAGGTCGAAGCATTTCCGGTGTCTCAACCTTCTGGGACTGAAAAGCTAAATTCTGACTAAGATGGTTGTTTCGAGGGGAAGTGTTGTGAACCATCCGTTACACGCGATACAACCATAAGGTCGTGCATCCTTACCGACCCGCCGAGGGGCGCATCGGTCGTATCCGCTGTGTATACAGCGAGTCGGTCTACTTATGTATGTAACCATATTCTGCTTGTTCATTGTATGTAACCACATTCTGCTTGCTCATTTGTTTTTACTCTCTGTGAACGTGTATATCCATTCTCTTCCTTGATTAAAGAAGGCAGGCATACTGTGTGACATTTTGTGTATTCTCTTTTATATTCGTCTACCTGCGTGCATTCTTGTAGTCTATCGTCAACAATAAAAAAAAAAAAACAGCTAAATAAAGAAAAAGCTAAAAAACAAAAAATAATGAAATAAAAAAACTATAAATTAAATACATAAAAAAAACAAAAAATAATAAAGCAAAAAAAACAAAAAAACGGGGCTACATATCTTCCAACGTCCTTGCCGTTAGGCCTGGGTAACGCTAATGGGAAGACAAATTATTGTATTATATTACTAGACTTAATTCTCATTTATATTATGCGTTTTACATATTTTATCGAAAAAAGAATTATATAATCATAAGAAGAACCTTACAAAGTATTCCTGAAAATATGTTTAGGATGTTCATTGTAAATATATTTTCGCTGTTGCTTAGTCAGATTTCATTATTGCGTTAGATTTATTATTTTCTGCATAACATTGATTCTCTTAAGCGAATTAGATGTCGGCCTTTTAGGTTAGAATAATAATTATTATTTGTCTTTTTAAATTTCTGATCTTCGATTCGTGTTTTGCGACTCAAAAAACCTATAAATCTAAGTCAATATAAAAGTATAACAGTTTTTTAATTTTTGTCCGCCATATTGAATCCGCCATTTTGAATTTTTTAATTCCGACCCCAGATTCGTGTTCAGCGACCCAAAAAACATGTGAATACAAATCAATAATTAAATATGACCATTTTTACTATTTTTGTCCGGCTAAAATTGATTTGGACACACTGTGCGCCGCTCCCACGCGCGACGAGCGTCCGATAGAAATGACGCTCGTCGTGATCGCGAGAAGATCGTTCATATCCATTTTACGATGGCTTAGATTTCGACGACCACAATGTCCAACCTTCGTTATCTGTCGAAATTCTAAATTTCGCCGCTCGTCGAATATCCCAATTCTTCGTTGGTATTCTCTCCATACACTCTTTCGCTCTACAGCTACACGCTATCGTCGTTTCTATCCACATTCTCTCTCGCGCGCTTTGAATACCAATCTCTCACCTCAAGTGATAAGTCGACAAATTCCATCGAACGTTCTCCTTCAACGCGCACGTTTCGAGAAACGAATCTCCTTAATCGCGTTCAATCGCGAATGAACTCGACGATAACTCCTCGTCGCAGAACAAGTTATCCGTGTCACTTATCACGACTGTCTCCGCATCGCTGTCATCTATTCGAATAATAATAACTGGCGAATCGAGCGTCGAATCGAATCGAAACGACGGAACAACAACGGAACAACGACGGATACGCTCTTATACCGTCGTCGCCCCGGACGCTACTCACCGCCCCACCATCACCGAAACGCGAATCCGTTGCGAAAAGCCGCGATTTCCCGGGACGAGAAAAAGCCACGTCCCTCGACGGAAAACGCGATTTCTCGGAAAAAAATTACTCACGGCGGAAAACGCGCTGCTCGCAACTTCCGGCAGAGATAGCGCGCGTCCCCGGTGCTGACGACACCCCACGGGGTTTCTAACCAAAAGCCACGGGGGTTTCTAATCAACAGTCGATAAGTTTCCCTCACACCCCGCAGGGAACGTTCCGACCCATGTGGGGATTCAAACCAATAACTCTCCCCACCACATGTGAAGATTGAAACCCATGGCTTCCCCCCACCACACAAAAACAGGGGGACCCTCGCCTGCCGTCTCTTCCCCTTCACCCATCTCTTATAGCATTCCTCCCGCAAAATCCCCCCGCTCCCCGACTCGTCTCGCGTCACCCAATGGGCTTAGAACTCTATTTCGCTACTTAAGCAGCAGTGTAACGTGCGGTTACTTTGGTCTACTTTGTAATAATAAGTGAATAAACCAGTCAAATCAAGGAAAAGTGCATCTTTATTTAAACCAGTGACATCACCACCGTAGGTGGTACAAGCGCCTTCGCGACCAAATCGACGGGCGACAAGCCTCAACTGTGCCTACTCAAGGTGTCACTACAACTCGTGTCAGAAGTGGGATCCGTCAATCCGGAGACAGCAGCAGCGGTCTAGGAAGGCCTAAGAATCTAAAAGGAACCAAAGATCGAAATTCGGCAAGGCGGTATATCCCAAGAGGAACAGCTGAGACCCGAGATCCCCGGAGCGAGAAACACCTGCTGGCAACCGACGAAACGGAAAAGCAACACAGCGTTCAACCCGACACGGCCCCGACCTACCGCAACGGTGATTCGTCGATAAACAGGCACCGAAACTCGTCAGCAGCAAATAGCGAACATGCTATCGCGGCGTTAATGTAAGTCCTAGCAATTAAGCGACGCAAATTAAATGTCAGAGAACACGTACTCGCCACCTGCACACCGAAACACGTCGTGGCTGCATAGCGATCCTGCCCGATGTTCGATTAGGCCAAGCCCCCTAAGTCCAGTTCGTATAATCGAGGAAGCTGTCCACGATATCCGTGACGACGGTCCACGATAACGGACGTCGGGAACTACAAACCAGATATTCGAACAAAAGCTCATCCGAGCCGGAACTCCATCTAAATATACCCAGCTAACACAAATATATTCCAAAAACATTGAACATGAATATTTTTCGGGAATATTAGAATATTCTCAATATACTAATAAGATGGAAATAATGTTTTATGAATATAAGGTGTAGTAAAAAGAAATCCATTATTTTTGCATTAAATTGAAGGCTTTATTTAGCATAGTTAGAATGATCCGATTTAGGTCAAATACCGTTTTGTTCGATAACTTGTTGTCATTTTGAAGGTAATTTTATTATGCCTCTCTCATAGAAACCCTCGTCCTTATTGGTAAAAACTGGGACAGTCGATTTTCACAAGCTTCTCTTGAGGCGAATTTTTCACCAGCAAAATCATTCGCCATAGACAGGAACAGGTGGTTAGGTTAGGCCAATCACTTGGTGCCAGGTCCGGACTATAAGGTGGATGCATAAGAACCTCTCAACCAAGCTCCCGGAGTTTCTGGCGAGTCACTATCGATGTGTGTGGCCTGGCGTTGTCCTGATGGAACACAATTCCTTTCCTATTGGTCAAAGCTGGCCGCTTCTGGGCGATTGCTTCCTTCAGACGGTCCAATTGTTGACAGTACAGGTCCGAATTAAGAGTTTGGCCGTAGGGAAGCAGCTCATAGTAGATGATTCCCTGCTAATCCCACCAAACACACAGCAAAATCTTCCTGACCGTCAATCCTGACTTGGCTACCCCGTTTGCGCCGGCTTACCGCGATTCGACCACGACCGTTTTCGCTTGACGTTGTCGTAAGTGACCCACTTTTCATCACCAGTAACCATCCGCTTCAGAAATGGGTCGATTTTGTTGCGATTCAGCAGCGATTCGCAGATGGAAATTTGGTCCGTGAGGTTTTTTTGCGTTAACTTGTGTGGCACCCATACATCGAGCTTCTTTTTGTGTCCAGCCTTATTTAAGTGGTTCCAAACGGTTTTTTGTGCAATGTTTAGCTCCTGGGCAATCGAAACAGTGCTTACATGACGGTTGGACTCGACGATTTCCATTATTTTATCGACATTTTCGACAATTGGCCTTCCAGAGTGTGGTGCATCTTTAACATCAAAATTACCGGAACGGAATCGACGAAACCAAAATTGCGCGTAATTGGCTGTTACAGTATCAGGACCATAAACACTATTCACATTTTCAGCCGCCTGGCTTGCGTTTTCGCCTTTATCAAATGTTCGCGAGCGAACGAAGGGCCCCGCCGAGCCTTCAACACGCTGCATTGCATCGCCTGTGTTGCATGGCCTGTGCAACACAGGTGGTGTAATGCAGCACTAATAAACGTGGAGAGTAGCGGCAGGAATGTGTGTTACACCGCACGCATCTCTGTCGCTGCTCCCTACTCACGCTGTACGCGGGACTTGCGTCCCGCTTTCCATACCTATAGAACTTAGCCGTGCTCACGCGGAGCGCGCTCACATAGCGAAACGGCGGCGCTGCTGTTTCGCTCACTCGAAAAGCCTTGTCATCGTCCCCAATCATTTGTGTCAAATTATATTTATGTACTTGTGTTTATTTAGATCTTTCCGAGCTTTTCTGGAGTGTTCTTTTTATGTCGTCATTTCCTTCAAGAGGAAGTGACGACAGGGAAGAACACCCCAGAGAAGCTCGGTATAAAAACGGATGCGAAGTGGGGACGGATGCCAGTCTACTTAGATACGTTCGAGTACGACCCGCATTTTTCACAGTTATCATCGCACACGCATTATCTCGGATAATCGCCTTTTATCCGATTTCGTTGGTTTTCGTAACAGCAAAGTCGCTTGCTTTGCTCGTTTCGACTTCGCACGCTACTTGGAGTCGCCTGCTCCACGCGTTCGCGAAACGTCTCTTCGCACGCGCCTCAGTTGCTTTCCGTGGCATTTCGCGCTCCTCACCGGACTTGCATTGTCCGCGCTGTGTTCCGCGAGCTAAAAGTAATTGAGTGAGTAAAGCATTGTAAATAACTCTGTATATATTCCGCGTTTTACTGATTGTGACTTTGACTTTAAATATACTGTGTTCTAGTGTTCAAAACTTGCGTGTGAAGTTATTCTTGTGTGTGCGTGTTCGTATCTTTCCGCCTCTATTTCCTCAAGGCTCCATTCCGTACCGAACATAAAAAAAAAACTGTAAAATATGGCGTATTTTCTCTTTGCTGGTGTCCATCTTTGACGCGCGCTCAAACAATACTGAGTCAAGCAATCACAAAACTGTCTTAGAAGTTTTTTTAGTACGAAATCTTATCTTTCTAACCCCATCTAGCGTAACCCGATCGCACTTATACAACGCGAGATACAGATTACTAAAGCCATCTATTGGAAAAATAATGGATTTCTTTTTACTACACCTAATATAATACAAAGAAATAAAATGACGAAGTAAAATCAAGTTATTTGAGTTAAGTAAAATGTTGTAGAAGGGCCTTTTCAAGCGTACAAAATTTTGACAAGTTAATTAGTGAACTTTAAACCTTTCCCGTTCGAAAACTGTACCTTGATATTTTGACATTAGGGTTTTTGTCTCCAAATGATTTTAAGAATCTGTCATTAACTGGAGTCTGTCACAAGTGGTATGTCTGGATATTCTGTAAAAATATAATTACAAATAATATAAGAGGATATCAAATTATAAGATTGGATATTTTTTAATTTATAAATAAAAATTGATTATTTATTAAACAAATAGATTATAAGTAAATATTTTAAATATTATAATTATAGAATATTATAGATTATAGATTATAAATTATTTTTTGTATAATATATTTAATCGTGTAATCTACTTGTTCGTGGAACGGATTAGAGAGGCGAGAGAGATGGACGTACACGCACACGCAAGTTTATAACAGAAATTAATAAAGTATATTTAACAGTCACAATATAAGTCACAGTATTTACAGAGTTATTTACACAGTCTTCATATTCACAAGGCGTGCACGTTTTCAGTGCACAGCACTGAACACGGCGCGGACAACGCGAGTCCGCTGCGAGACGCGCGCGAGACGTCCGAAAGCGGTGGTTGCGCACCGAACTGACACTCGTGGAGCAAGCGACTCCAACAAGGCGCGCGCGTTAAGATCTGAGTACGCAACTCAGATATTCACAAACTTGGTTCGATAGAATAGCAAGCGACTATTCTTGAAGCGTGCGAATTATCTCGTAAACTAAGAATGCGGGTCGTACTCGAATTGCTCAAAGCAGACTGGCACTCGTCCCCACTTCGCATCCGGTTTTATACTGTGCTTTTCTGGAATGTTCTTCCCTGTCGTCATTTCCTCTTGAAGGAAATGACGCCAGAAAAAGAACATCCCAGAAAAGCCCGGAAAATTCTGATAAACAATTCGACGATTGCAAGGTTTTACGTGTTTTCAAGCGGCAGCGCCGCCGTCTTGCGTTAAGCGTGCCCAGCGTGAGCGCGGCTAAGTTTCGCGGTGTGTTGAAATCGGGACGTAAGTCCCGTGCGCAGTGTGGATGGAGAGCAACGACAGTAATGCGTGCAATGCAACACACATCACTGCCGCTACTCTCCACATATATCATTGCTGCATTACACCTATGTTGCACAGGCCATGCAACACATGCGATGCAGCGTGATGACGGCTCGGCGGAGCCCTTCGTTCGATCGCGAACACTCTTGAGCTGTAAATATTATTATTGTCAACATTATTTTTTTTCGATAAAAATGATAACGTTAAAAGTTAAAAATTATTTTAATAAAACTTGTATTTGTAAAGAAAAATTGAAAAGAGTACTTACGCCTTTAGTGACAAGATAATATGCTATGTCGGTTACAAGCATATCAGACGTCAAAGCATTTTTACAATCTTTTCTATTTATTTTCAAGGTAGCTTTATTTTCAAGGTAATGCTTTCTCAGTGATATGGAACATTTGATATAACGTATTATATGTATGAAATAACACCTCTTTATCTTCTT
>CABEGB010000541.1:0-26790 GCA_901521435.1 Crematogaster levior | reverse complement strand
TTTTCTTTTTGAAATTCGAACCAAATTTGATTGATCCTAAGTTTCTGTTAGTTTACGTTTTTCTGTTTTCGATTTGTTTACTGAAAATAAAATTGTATACATCATTGAAAATATAAGTCATAAACAAAAATATAAAATAAATATAGGTAATTTAAATGCATATTTCATTACCTTTCTGTAATTCTAACTCTACTTTGCTATGCCGTGATGCTGCGATGGAAGAGCAAACCGAAAAAAAAAAGACATATTACATGATCCTATGTAAGTAAATATACATCATTAATAAATTAGTTTTTAAATACTGTTTTACTAAAATGTTTAAACAATTAACATATTTAATTTTTAAAATTAAATATATGTTAATATATGTTACTTTACCTGACGGACATTTTTCTTGTGAGTTGCTATCTGATACTATGTGATAATTGGCTAAAAATAAAATTATATATATTGCACTTATTTTCATGTATATAAATAAATACAATAATATAATTAAAGTCTATTCTACAATAACGTAATATAAAGCCGTAACAGCTGTAAAGCATGATTGTAAAATCATGAGCAAATGAATTACTTTCATTTCTTACTTTACAATCCTAAGGTCTTATGTTACAGCTATTATAGAAAACACTTATAAGCAATTTTTATATTTTCAGCAGCTTACAATTCTAAATGGGTTTTGCTCTGACATGTCTATAATTTCATAAACTCACCTTGTTCAAATGTTTCTTCTATTTTATCAGATATTACATCTAAGTTAATACTAGGAATAATGTGCACATTGCTGGTATTCAAATCTAAATAAATAAGAATATAAGTAATATAATTAAACAATTTTTCCAAGATATAGTATCAATAGTAAAATGCATAAATGATTAAAATATTTACCAGTACTTATTGTGGTAGAAGTTATACTAAATGTATTTTGTTTAGGTATTACATCAGGCTTTAATTTCTTTATTTTTGTTGAATTATAAAAATCATTGAATTTGAAATGTAATTCACATATTCTACTGGACATTGTTGGTATCCAATTTTCTCTATTCACAGTTGCTATCCATTGTGCACAAAGCTTAGGTTCATCTAATGGAAATCTAAAAGTATTTTTAATTTCGAATAATTTATTAGTTTAGATAATATAATTCACATTAAAAAATAATTTTTATTTTGTTTAAAATAAATAATAATTTTTACTTAAAAAAACTCAGCCTGTTATCCTTGCTTCTTGTACTGTTGCAAGTTAGAAAAGCGCACTTTACCGGCATTGTAACTAAATAATAATTTTGAAATTATATGATGTATTTATTTAAACTTTCCCCCAAACACTTGTTAAAATTAATAAGCAAAATGAGATAAAATAGAATAAATAACCATCAATATATAAAATTGATTACTTCCCTACGCATCGGCTACGAAAAGTACGAAAGGTTATCCTATCCAGATTCCGATAAAAGTAAACACTAAACATGAAAGGTTATGTATGTGTTGCATTCGGGCACTTTCATCGCGCATGCGCTGAATTTGTACATAAGAATCATAACCACTTATACATAAGGAGTTAGCAGTCTAGTGTTATATAGAAGTCTGTGTAAACATAACATAAGATAAGCTGGACCAATAAACACCTAGAAAAAAGTCGCCATATTGATTTACATAAGATGCGCATTGGTCCAGCGGTCTTATGTTATGTTTATGCAACGCTATGCATTGGCTGCGTTCCGATATTCACTGCTAGTACTGAAAATCTATAGCGTACGTGACGTAAACTATAGATTTTTAGTACTGGCAGTGAATATCGGAACGCAACCTTTGTGTGCGATAGCCCTAAAGCGGAGAGCACAGACCATTGCATAACGCATAACGCATATGCATAAGAAATCTGATTGGTCCGTTAGCATGTGCATAAGGAATTCGACCAATCGAATTTCTTATGCATATGTATTATGCATTATGCAAAAGTTGTGTTTCCCGCTTAAACTAGCTCTGAACCAGGTTCAAGAAGTGTACACTGGCGGACATCGATTTGTTCCGTGACCCCTTTCCGCGGGGCAAGGGGAATATGGAGAAGATGGAGAATATCCGTGGCGCCACCCAGCGGCGGCCCTGTTTTACCGCTCCTGATTTGTCATATCCATATTCCCCTTGCCCCGCGGAAAGGGGTCACGGAACAAATCGATGTCCGCCAGTGTACACTGAAGACATGAAGTAGGATAAGGAGACCGAACTTTGGGTGAAAAAAGTGGACCCGAATTCCGTCGTAAAAATGAGTTCGGTATTTGGTCACTCGCGTCGCATGAACGTTAGTACTACCATTTCTATTGGTTAATAATCACAGAACCAATAGAAATGGTAGTACTAACGTTCATGCGACGCGAGTGGCCAAATATCGAACTTGTTTTTACGACGGAATTCGGGTCCACTTTTGCTACTCTCTGAGCATGAAGTTCAGTCTCCTCACGGACTAAGGAATAGAGGGACGGAGCACAAGCTGTACCGGTGAGGCACGTTTGCGGCGGGGGGGGCCGCCATATTCGTTTAGTAATCACCACACATAGAACTCACTATTTGCGTACGTGTGAGAAATGAAAGTCAGATCCTGCGCACAATAACAAAATAGAAATAGGAATAATTATTAAATATTATAAATAAGAAATTAGAATTATTTATTTAAAAAATAAAAAGAATAGAATAAATTAATGCGTGAATTAAGAAATAAGAATTGGAACTAATTAATATATTTTATTCTCTTGTTAGATGTAAAATAATTTCTCTTTTCAACAATAAACAACAATAATAAAACATAAAATCACCGCCTAACCTTTTTACGCTTGTCACTCGTTATGTCTCGTGGCACCACTACACGAGTGTAACCATGTCACAGACACAGGATCTCTGTGTGAGAATCGCTACATCAATATGGCGGAAAGCAGTCCCCCCCGCACGCTTGAGTTACCATCCCCTCTCGCCTAAACTAGGACTTTAGACTCGGTCCCTCTATTCCTTAGTCCGTGGGTCTCCTTATCCTACTTCATGACTGAAGATTCCTACCATGGAGGACTGGAGAGAGCATTGCGGTTGTAGAGGTATAATCCTAAGGGTGCCGTCCCATGGCAGTCGGAAAATAGAGATCCTATAATCAGAGTTACGACATTCGAGACAAGAAATGGCGAAGATAGAAAGAGATAGCGATATTTTCTTTCTTTTTTTCGCATAAACGCATGCGTAGAAGAACGAGATACAGCCACTACAGATAATAGATAGCCTCTGAAGATAGCCTCTGAAGATAGCCTCTGAAGATAGTCTTTCGAAGGTTAGCTAATTTTTCTAAGATTAGCTAATCTTTCGAAGGTTAGCTTATCTTCCGAAGATGTACGAAGCTATCCGAAATGTACCGAATAGACAAAAAATGTCGGACCAATCAAAAGTTAGGACTTGAATGTCGTAACTCTGATTATAGGATCTCTAGTCGGAAAACAGAATCGGAATGACGGAATAGTGGGGACAACCAATGAGCATCGTTCCGAAAAATTCTGGGTGCTATCGCATGGAAAACGGAATCGCGGAATTCCGTTCTGATTTTAATTTACCCTGGGTTCCCATGTGTCAAAATATTCAGAAATTAATAATATCGGAAATTTATTTTACTCGCTTAAGGTAAGCAAAAATGATGATCATTATAAGAGAAGACCTAATAATGAAGAATCTAGAAAAATTTTATATTAATTGTATGAAATGATGGAAAATATATCAAATTAAAGCAAAAGTAAGGTTAGAATGTCATCCGATTTTCCGACAAATATGCTCCATGGGAACCCAGGGTAACTTAAAATCGGAACGAAAAGCCAAATTAATTTGGGTTCCCATATATATATATACAGGGTGTCCCAGGCCACCCGTCTCACCCGATTTTTTCGTAAACGCGACATTTTAAAGAAAAATGTTTTAGACAAAAGTTTTGTGACTTCAAGGGGGATATAAAATGGTGTCATTGGTTTGACCTTGAAGAATTATTTGAAAGTCACATGAAAGTCACCTCAATTTTTTTAAATGGCATTCCCTATTTTTTATTGCATATTCTTGTAGCTTATCTCGAGACCTTTCCAAAACACTATAAATAAATGTTTTTTCATTAAATATTTTCCGAGTTATAAGGCTTGAAATAATTTCTTAATTTTACATAAACTATAAAATATCTCGTAAAATATTCACTTTTCGATGACCTTACCTCAATACTTTTATGCACAGAATAATGAGAGGAATCAATTGGTGTAAAGAAAACACATAGTTGTTTTTAAGAAAATATATGTAATTGTTAATTACAAATTGCACATTTTTTCTTAAAAACAACTATGTGTTTTCTTTACACCAATTGATTTCTCTCATTATTCTGTGCATAAAAGTATTGAGGTAAGATCATCGAAAAGTGAATATTTTACGAGATATTTTATAGTTTATGTAAAATTAAGAAATTATTTCAAGCCTTATAACTCGGAAAATATTTAACGAAAAAACATTTATTTATAGTGTTTTGGAAAGGTCTCGAGATAAGCTACAAGAATATGCAATAAAAAATAGGGGATGCCATTTAAAAAAATTGAGGTGACTTTCATGTGACTTTCAAATAATTCTTCAAGGTCAAACCAATGACACCATCTTATGTCCCCCTCGAAGTCACAAAACTTTTGTCTGAAACATTTTTCTTTAAAATGTCGCGTTTACAAAAAAATCGGGTGAGACGGGTGGTCTGGGACACCCTGTATATATATATTGCTGTGCCTCCGCGCCCGGAAGGACACTTCTGCGCACTCACACACTCGCACACAAACTCTCACGGCACTCGCGACTTCCCGCCTAAGCGGAATGAAAACACGGCTACGTCGGTTTTCAGAAAGCTCTTTAATTAAACTCCGTAAAGAGAGAACACGTCTTCTCGTTACAAGAAACCGTATATAACAACAACGTCGCTGTTAAACAAACAAACGGCTCGTTGCCGGGGGACGCTCGTTGCCGGGGAACGCATGGCGACGCGAAACACATCGGGTCGCAAGAGCGGTCGCAACACTGCCCCCCTTCTTCCAGAATGTCGTCCGACATTCAGGGAGGGCAGTTTCCTAGGAACCTCTCGTCCCTTTAGACTCACGGAAAGGGAAGGCGGTCTTCTCGGGACCTCTCGTCCCTAGACCCGCAATCCTCTGACGGCTTCCCGCCCTACCCCGAGCTGCTGCTGCGGGTTACCGGGCTCCGTCTTCTTTTCTTCCCCTCTTCCGCGCCTCTTCTTGTTGCCTCGCTCTTCTGAGTCCTCTTCCGTTCTTCGGACAAGGGGGGTGATAAACTCCCTGTGGCACCAACGTCCCGCAGGACTCCCCAAGTCCCTGCCTCGGCATTCGCCCTAAGGCCCACGGAAAAACCACAGGCGAAAAACCGTGGGCGAGGCAGACTTCTCTCAGGACATGTCTTTCACCAAATACGTCGTCCGTTTCCCTTTACGATGCCATTCGCCCTCGACGAGCGCCTCTACGACGGGGTACGTACGCTTTTCCTCCGGATGACGGCCGTCCCCCCCCCGCTCCATTCTGTCGAAAGGAACAACAAACAGAAACAGTGTTCGGACTTAACTAAATTAAAACTACTCCGGGCTTCGTTCGCGACGCCCAAGCCTCCCCCACGCGTCTCTCGAAAACGCAGCGCGAGTCAACCCGCATTAACCTTTGAACTCCCTCACGACCACCGTCCAACCCAGCGAACGGGGAGCTCCTCCCCTCATTCTTCGAAGATTATCCAACCGGCTCAAAGATTCTAAGACGACAACACCCCTTCTCGAAAGACAACCCGAAAACAAATCCAAACTCACTTTCGATAAGAAAACCGTCCCCCAAAACATAATCCCGGAAACGTCCGTGCCAAGTAAAGAAAGATCTAGAGAAATTATTTCTCAAACCCGACCGAACCTGCGTTTTCGCTCCGCACACGAGGCTATACTTAAAGCAGACGCAACAGAGCCCGTGTCAATCTTAAATTAACTTAAATTAACAAAATATTCGGCTCCCATCTAAAGGGAAACACCCCCGCGGTCGCCCGCGTCCGCGTCGCTCCCCGAAGCAGACGTCTCCTTTCTTTCCCCCGCAGAATAGAAATTTACCTCCCCTCTTTTTCCAGAAAAATTATTTTCCCCCCTTCTTTGCTCCGAGCAACTCTCCTGAATACACTTAAAGGCCTTCGCCCTCTCAATTGCCACACTCAGAGACGTCACCCCCTCGAGCTGGAGAGTTCTTTTTATACTTGCCTCAGTAAGAGAGGAAATGAATTGCGCGCACGCAATTTTGTCTCGCACGGGATGTGGGCATTCGGGATACGCGAGGCGCGACAATCTCTCCAATTCCGCCCCCAGAGAAGCGAAATCCTCCCCGAACCGCTGCTTTCTATTCGTAAACTGCGAATAATAATTCTGCAGAGACCGCGTCTCCCCGAAACGCAGCTCGAGCTTCGCTTTCAATTCCGCGTACGAAACAGGCTCCGCTCCGTCGGCGCAGGAGTCGAGAAGCGCGCGTGCCTTTCCCCGCAAACACGACGCCAGCACAACCGCCTTCTCCGTCTCCGTCCACAAATTCGCGCGCGCGATCAACGAAAATTGGCGAAAGAAACTCGCGAAGCGGCGCCGTCCCATCGAAAACGTCAGGCTTCAATTTCAAGCTACGCGTCGCGTGCCCCGCACACACGCCCTCGCCCGCGCCGGCAAAACGCGTCATCGCAGAAACATTTTCGGCAGAAGAAATATTATTGGAAGGACTTAGCTGAATAATCTGAAGACGCAGACGCTGCAGCTCGGCCTCCGTCCGTTTCTTCTCGGCCTGCCAGCGTTCACGCTCCAGGCGTCGCTCCTCACGGATCTGCTCTAGCTCCTGCAGAATCTCACGTTGAAACTCCGTTTCTGAGGCAGCGGCGGGCGTCCGCGAACGCGTCGCAACAGGGGAGCGTGGCGTCGTCATGTCTAGATCCTTGTCCATCCCGGACGAGCCCCCAAAATGTTGCGCCTCCGCGCCCGGAAGGACACTTTTGCGCACTCACACACTCGCACACAAACTCTCACGGCACTCGCGACTTCCCGCCTAAGCGGAATGAAAACACGGCTACGTCGGTTTTCAGAAAGCTCTTTAATTAAACTCCGTAAAGAGAGAACACGTCTTCTCGTTACAAGAAACCGTATATAACAACAACGTCGCTGTTAAACAAACAAACGGCTCGTTGCCGGGGGACGCTCGTTGCCGGGGAACGCATGGCGACGCGAAACACATCGGGTCGCAAGAGCGGTCGCAACACTATGTATTGTATAACACATTACATAATATATTATATATATATATATATACATATATATATACTCTTATATATATACATTACATTTTTGTTTATAAATATTTTTTATTTAGTAATTGCAGGGAAAAAATGAGAGCGAAAATAATTCAATCATTTCTTATAAAAATGATAATAGAATGGCGAAGTATTCCACAGTCATCTTGGCAAAGAGAGTTTCGAAGAAGACAACTAATGAAAATTTTCAGTATTTATAAAATAATAAAAAGAAGGGAACAGAATAATAAGCGACGATTTTGGGTACGTCCAATATTTTATGAAGAACGAAGGCACTTGCAAGGTGTAAGTAATAATTTAATTAGAGAAATGCAACATATTGATACAGAAAAATATATTGAATATCTTCGTATGGACGTATTAACATTTAATAAATTATTACGTCTTATCGAGAGAAAAAGCAAGCAGCAACACGAGAAGCAACATGAGAAGCAACACGTAGTAAGAGCTCCAATATCCGCTCGTACACGTCTGGAAATATGCCTGCGGTATCTAGCATCAGGAGACAGCATGTCATCACTTTCGTTTGCTTTTCGAGTAGGACTTAATACAGTCTCAATTCTTCATCTATTCCTGATGTTTGTAAAGCATCATTATTTTCATCCTCCATTACTTGGCTTTCATCTGTCTCCATGGACTTTTTCTCAATATCTAAACAATAAGAATGGAAATTCATTATTAATCGTAACAAAAAATTCATATAATAAATTATATATAAACATTGTACAAATATCACATAAAATTTTTCATACTTGTGATAACAATATTTCCTGTTTCATCGATGCTTAAAACCTGACATTCACTTTTAAAAGCAGCAAAACAAGAATGTTGAAGTATATAATTATCTATTCTTAACACCCATCCACAGTAGCCACATTTTCCTGTCTAATAATAAACAAATGATACTATATAACTAAATAAAGTAAATAAAGTAAATTTTATCCAAATTGAAACTATTATAAGCATACCTTAGTAAACAGTAAGTAACAATAATGTAACAATTATGTCATACTTTTTCACTTATCAATAATTGTTACGTACATACATACAAGGTTATATCGCAATTATATTGTTGAGAAAATTATAACATTAATGTTTTATGTTAACTGTTACTTTGTGTTTACTAAGATTGTATATTTGTAATGTTGAAATAAAAATGTATGCTAAACTATCATTTATTAACATATTATAATCTAACAATATGTATAAACTCAGCATATATATTATATAAATTATAATACTTACTCTAGATCATTCTTTTTCAAAATATATAAAAGAATTTTTATTCTTAATCTTAACCTCTACTACCTCTAGAAACCACAATACAAGTTTTTCGGAACGATATAATGGTTCCGATTCCGTTTTACATGCGACAGTACTCTGAATTTTTTGGAACGACGCTCATTGGTTGTCCTCACTATTCCGTCTTTCCGATTCCGTTTTCCGATTGCCATGGGACGGCACCCTAATAGGCGGTCCAAGATGGCTGCTACCAGAAATGAACTAAAGGAGGTTAATTCAAATCGAATTTCAATTGATCATTGTGTTGTAATAATTGTCTTTTAGAGAATCACAAATAAATATTAAAAAATATATTTGGAGTTATGAAAAAGTTTCAAATTTTTGCATATATATAAGAAATTAATTTAAGATATTAGAAAAATTTTAATGTATTATTCTTTCTTGTATGTACAAATCATATAAAAATCTAAAATTTGTGGGTATATGTAATCATATACAGGGTGATTCAGAACGACTAGTTGTCCGGGCACAGATGTATTCCTGAGTGAATTCTGAGACGAATTTTCCTTTGCCAAAATTTTATTTGAAGCTTAGATTTTGAGTTATTAATGAAAATAGTTAGCGAATCTTGAGCCGCGTACGAGAGACAGGCAGGGACGGCGCAAGCCGCGATTCACCGTTACACGCGGGCGCTTACGCGAGGCGCCCGCTACGATCAGCTGACGTAGCAGGCCCAAATACACATACACACACATCTCTCTCTCTCTCTCTCTCTCCCTCTCTCTGTCTCTGTCTCTCTCTTTGTCCCTCTTTCTCTCATACACACACGCACACGCATACGCCACACGCACACACACACGCACACACATACACACACACACACACACACACACACATTCACTTACCTTATCAAATTCGATGTCTTCGTATACCGCTTGACGGATAAATAATTCCATTCGAAATTAACAATAACACACACGTCTTATTTTACACGTATTTTACACGTAATGCAAATCCACGATAATACACACGATTGAGGATACGATATTTTTTTTCTTTCACGTATGTCAACACTTTTTTCGTATCGAATTTATTCACGCTTTTAAGTGATTTATAAATCGAGTCATTACTATTAATCACTACCGAGTAATCTCACTTCGCGGCTTATTTTTATAATTAAGAAACAATACACACATTGCACACAATAACATCAACAATCACACAATCACAGTATAATCCACACAGCATGCATGTCCAAAAGATGTACAGAGGACATTCCAATAAGAATATCTTTTAGAGATACGATCTCTTTGGGATGTCCTACAAACGTTTCCTGGATATGCAAGCTGTGTAGGAATTAATCCGCGAAACTTTTTGTCTTGTACGAAGTCTGTCACGTATCAGTACTTTCACACACTCACACTCGACTCGAATAAATCTGTTCGTTGCTGTTAATCACTACCGATTAATTTTATTCAGCGACCGACAACGATCCGAAGAAAGAAACGCGTTTACACGACACACGTAACGCCCGGTACGCGATGCGACTGTAGCAGGTTATGTTTTTTGAAACAGCTGAGACGATGCTACACTCGGAATGCGCTCACGCGACCAAGTGGGGAGGGGGGGGGAGAGGAATTTGGCGCGCATACGTACAGAAATGATAAGAGCCATACTACATGTGACACATGTACGTGCTTTTCATTTCTGTGCATGAGAATGCTCTTGTTGACTTTTTTATAATTTCTTTCATAATTAATCATATGCATGTGTATACTGCGAACTCAAAGAGAATTTTTATCGAGAATAAAATATTTGATTGCCCTGAAAAGTGCAAGAGATTATTAGTTTAAAATAACTTTTTCTTTATAATATTTCTTTATAATTATTAATCATATGTGTATTGCGAACTCGAAGAGAATTTTCATCGAGAATGAAATAATTGGTTGCCCTGAAAAGGGCAAGTGATTTATTATTTTTGAAGATGACTTTTTCTTTCTTCTTCTTTTTATAATAAATGTTCAAAGTGTCCGCCGTTCATCGTGATACACGCTCTCATACGTTTCAATAAATTTTCTCCAATTTTCTCCATGACTTCGTCCTCGATTGAAAAAATGGCATGATGAAGTTTGTCGTTTAATTCTTCGACGTTCTCAGGAGGTTGCCTATAAATTATTTCCTTGCAGTAACCCCACAAGAAAAAATCCAACGGAGGTCTGGAGATCTTGCAGGCCAACGTATCGGTCCATATCGGCCCATCCAACGTCCGGGAAATTGCTCATTTAAAAAATTTGTGACGATTCTAGCGTTATGTGGGCCAGCACCGTCTTGTTGAAATGTAATTTTATTTCTATTAAATAATGGAATTTCTTCCAAAAAATCTGGCAGATTTTCAGCAAGAAATTCCGTATACGATGCGCCAGTTAGTCTTTCTGGAAGAATAACTGGGCCTAATATCGTTGTATCCATAATTCCAGCCCAGACGTTCAATTTCCAACGAACTTGATAATTTCGGAGTCGTGTCACCCGTGGATTTTCTTCGTCCCACATATGCATGTTGTGGGAGTTGAATATTCCTTCTCGTGTGAACAGCGATTCATCGCTGAATATTACATGAGAGAGAAATTCTGGATCTTGATTTACTCTTCTCAAGAAATCCTCGCAAAATCTCTTCCTCCGAGGATAGTCTTCTTCTCGCAAATGTTGCACGCGAGTGTAATGGTAGGCGTGCAATTTTTCTTCTTTTAATATCCTTTGGACCGTAGAATATGAGAGTTCATTCTCTCGAGCAATATTCCGAATACTGGTTTCGGGATTTTGTTGTACAGCACGAAGGACTGTTTCCATCGTGCGTAAATTTCGTGCATCACGATTTCTACCACCTTCTTTCCTCTTCTGTAGCACGCTTCCGGTTTCATGTAACCTTTGAGCTGCCGCGAGTATTGTTTCAGGCCTGGGATGTCTTTCTCGGTCAGGATACAATTCGATGTATCTTCGTGCAGCAACGTAATGTTGCCCCTGACATTCGCCGAGCACCATCATCATATCGTAGTATTCTTCATTTGTATACGCTGCCATTTCGTCTCTAATTATCGAGAGATTCTTCTTCTTCAATAATCGAGGAATTATTGATTTAGGAATCGATCGATGCTCCGCATTTATACGATCTCCGCGGGAGGTCGCGGCCCCCACCGCGTCCCCCCCCGCCAATTGTGTCGCGTGGCAAAGAACTGCGGATGCTACGCGACACAATTGGCGGGAAGGGACGCGGTGGGGGGCGCGACCCCCCGCGAAGATCGTATAAATGCGGAGCATCGATCGATTCGTGAATCAATAATTCCTCGATTATTAGAGAAGAAGGATCTCTCGACTATTAAAGAATTTCCTGTAAGAAGAGTGTCCAAAGGATATTAAAAGAAGAAAAATTGCACGCCTACCATTACACTCGCGTGCAACATTTGCGAGAAGAAGACTATCCTCGGAGGAAGAGATTTTGCGAGGATTTCTTGAGAAGAGTAAATCAAGATCCAGAATTTCTCTCTCATGTAATATTCAGCGATGAATCGCTGTTCACACGAGAAGGAATATTCAACTCCCACAACATGCATATGTGGGACGAAGAAAATCCACGGGTGACACGACTCCGAAATTATCAAGTTCGTTGGAAATTGAACGTCTGGGCTGGAATTATGGATACAACGATATTAGGCCCAGTTATTCTTCCAGAAAGACTAACTGGCGCATCGTATACGGAATTTCTTGCTGAAAATCTGCCAGATTTTTTGGAAGAAATTCCATTATTTAATAGAAATAAAATTACATTTCAACAAGACGGTGCTGGCCCACATAACGCTAGAATCGTCACAAATTTTTTAAATGAGCAATTTCCCGGACGTTGGATGGGCCGATATGGACCGATACGTTGGCCTGCAAGATCTCCAGACCTCAATCCGTTGGATTTTTTCTTGTGGGGTTACTGCAAGGAAATAATTTATAGGCAACCTCCTGAGAACGTCGAAGAATTAAACGACAAACTTCATCATGCCATTTTTTCAATCGAGGACGAAGTCATGGAGAAAATTGGAGAAAATTTATTGAAACGTATGAGAGCGTGTATCACGATGAACGGCGGACACTTTGAACATTTATTATAAAAAGAAGAAGAAAGAAAAAGTCATCTTCAAAAATAATAAATCACTTGCCCTTTTCAGGGCAACCAATTATTTCATTCTCGATGAAAATTCTCTTCGAGTTCGCAATACACATATGATTAATAATTATAAAGAAATATTATAAAGAAAAAGTTATTTTAAACTAATAATCTCTTGCACTTTTCAGGGCAATCAAATATTTTATTCTCGATAAAAATTCTCTTTGAGTTCGCAGTATACACATGCATATGATTAATTATGAAAGAAATTATAAAAAAGTCAACAAGAGCATTCTCATGCACAGAAATGAAAAGCACGTACATGTGTCACATGTAGTATGGCTCTTATCATTTCTGTACGTATGCGCGCCAAATTCCTCTCCCCCCCCCTCCCCACTTGGTCGCGTGAGCGCATTCCGAGTGTAGCATCGTCTCAGCTGTTTCAAATTCCTCTCCCCCCCCCTCCCCAACCTGCTACAGTCGCATCGCGTACCGGGCGTTACGTGTGTCGTGTAAACGCGTTTCTTTCTTCGGATCGTTGTCGGTCGCTGAATAAAATTAATCGGTAGTGATTAACAGCAACGAACAGATTTATTCGAGTCGAGTGTGAGTGTGTGAAAGTACTGATACGTGACAGACTTCGTACAAGACAAAAAGTTTCGCGGATTAATTCCTACACAGCTTGCATATCCAGGAAACGTTTGTAGGACATCCCAAAGAGATCGTATCTCTAAAAGATATTCTTATTGGAATGTCCTCTGTACATCTTTTGGACATGCATGCTGTGTGGATTATACTGTGATTGTGTGATTGTTGATGTTATTGTGTGCAATGTGTGTATTGTTTCTTAATTATAAAAATAAGCCGCGAAGTGAGATTACTCGGTAGTGATTAATAGTAATGACTCGATTTATAAATCACTTAAAAGCGTGAATAAATTCGATACGAAAAAAGTGTTGACATACGTGAAAGAAAAAAAATATCGTATCCTCAATCGTGTGTATTATCGTGGATTTGCATTACGTGTAAAATACGTGTAAAATAAGACGTGTGTGTTATTGTTAATTTCGAATGGAATTATTTATCCGTCAAGCGGTATACGAAGACATCGAATTTGATAAGGTAAGTGAATGTGTGTGTGTGTGTGTGTGTGTGTGTGTGTGTGTGTATTGTGTGTGTGTGTGTGTGTGCGTGCGTGTGCGTTTGTGTATGAGAGAAAGAGGGACAAAGAAGAGACAGAGACAAGGGACTGAGAGAGGGAGAGAGAGAGAGAGAGAGATGTGTATGTATGTGTATTTGGGCCTGCTACGTCAGCTGATCGCAGCGGGCGCCTCGCGTAAGCGCCCGCGTGTAACGGTGAATTGCGGCTTGCGCCGGCCCTGCCTGCCTCTCGTACGCGGCTCAAGATTCGCTAACTATTTTCATTAATAACTCAAAATCTAAGCTTCAAATAAAATTTTGGCAAAGGAAAAATCGTCTCAGAATTCACTCAGGAATACATCTGTGCCCGGACAACTAAGTCGTTCTGAATCACCCTGTATATTCATTCATTTATTTATATAAAGAAAATATAAAGAGTTAGTTGAAACATTCATACTTGTACTACTTGTACTACTCTCTCATTTACTTGTCAACTTTTCCAAGTATGATTTACTGTGTAACTCACATGTCTTATCCGTGTAATGTGGATTGGGACTGCATCTGATTTAAGGCGTGTAATATTTATTGATGTTCTATCGAAACAATCTTCGGAAAGGTGTCTTGAACATAAAACATGACTTTTTTGTGGTTTCCAGTTATTTTTCCCAACAAAATTGATCCACAATTCATATTGCTTGTATTTTTTGGAAAACTAAAAGATATTACAAATAAAATATGTAATAATAAGTAGTACAAATTCCTGAATATAGTTCATCATTTATCAGAATTCATTAGTGTTATTACTTTTACTTACAAATGAAAAGTAAGTCCACAATTTTTCGACTTTGTCGAGGAACACGCCGCACAACTAACCATTATATCAATATTTTTAATATAATTATAATTACTTAATTTTGTTATCGAGAATCAAGCCTTGTGACATGGCCTTGTGAGATACTTTGAGATCGACTGCAGCGCTCCGTACGGTAGAAAACACGTTATAGACGGTCTCTCATGGTGCACTTTCGATTACAAAATTTATGCCCCCACCACCACAATGCTCTCTCCAGTCCTCCATGATTCCAACGAATTCCATAGAGCCATAGAGTAAGGACTATCGCACACAAAATGCATAGCGTTGCATAAACATAACATAAGACCGCTGGACCAATGTGCATCTTATGTAAATCAATATGGCGACTTTTTTCTAGGTGTTTATTGGTCCAGCGGTCTTATGTTATGTTTATGCAACACTATGCATTTTGTGTGCGATAGCCCTAAAAGAGAAGGAGATCGAACCATAGACATAAGACGATTTTTGGCAATCGCTTCCCAGGTAGCCTTAGGCTGAAATCACATGGTGCAGAATAGAAGTACGGAATAGAGAGTGCGTCATACAAACAGCCAATTAGAGCTTTCCAGAAAATGGCCTAGTTTCCACCGAAGTCTTCAATCCGATTCTACTTCGGTGCAGAACAAATTTATTATGCTGTTTCCACTGGAAGTGAAATAGGAGTAAAAAAAATCGATATTTCAATACAGCCAACTTAATACAGCCAGGTTATGTACAAATAGAGCTAGAATAGCCAATAATAAAAAGTATAGAGGTTGGCATTACCTACTTTCGACTGTTTCCACCGGCTAAACTTTAGTGTCAATTCGCTCCCACTCCGATTATCTTGGTGGATCATTTCACGGGAGTGAAATGAGTTAATCTATCGCGTTTTCATCGACTCGGCGTTTTCATCAAATTCGGTTCTACGCCGGATTAGGTGCTTCGGTGGAAACTAGGCCAATGTCACAGTATTGCGGCAAAGCTCTGATTGGCTATTTCTATGACGAACTCTCTATTCCGTATTTCTATTCCGCACCATGTGATTTCAGCCTTAATGTCTATTTGGTTGAAGTTATCATTTTAAGGTTACCATTAGGATTTAATCATAAGATAACAAATGTATTAAAATGGATATCTGTTTTACTGTTGCCTTAAAGTTGTCATTTTTATGTTATCTTAATAAACAAAAAAATTGTTGCTCAAAAGTCACCATATTTTTTTGATCCAATAGATGATTGTTTTAAGGCATCAAAAAGTTATCAATTTATTGTTATCTAAAATGTCCCTATAAAAGTTGTCCACAAGATACCTTATTTTAATATTATTGCGAACCAGAGTTGGGTCATTTGACCATTTTCTAGGGTTTTTTACATTTTACAGTATTTTACTGTAAAATACATCAAAAAACGTATAATATCTGCTTAAGGGGATGCTAGCGTTATCTGTTTTACCCAAAATTACTAGAATTTTCTAACACACGGCATTTTATATTGGCTGTATAGAATTAAAAATCCTTTTCTAGGATTAAAGTATACACCTAAACGAAGCGCGCTTGCCTCCTATATTCATTGAAAAAGAAAAAAAGTAATAAAAAGTATAAGTTTACATATCCATTTACCGATTTTCAGAATTAACATGGCGTCTCGACCTGTCAACTCGTGAAAATATTCGCTTCGTATAAAAGTTATGTAGCTTTTATGCATAAAACCCAAGCGTGCTGTAGAACGGCCCAGCAGAACATTGTAAAATTGTATAAACTGAGCCCAGTGGTCTAATTAATAAATGCCATGTGTTAGAAAATTTCAGTCCCTGTGCGCCCGAAATATCGGTAAAACAGAGTGAAAAAAGGTACAAATTTAGTTCATAGATATTGTAGTAGAGGGTGTTGCAATCAGGAGCGAAAATCGCACATTACGCACACGAGGAAAAAGCCCATGTATGTGTGCACTCGGCTTCGGTTAGCTTCGGACAGTAGAAGAGCGCAGACATATCTTCCATCTCCTTCTCTCTCTCTCTCGTTACGGCTGACACGCTTGGCGATCGAGATTCGAGAACTATTATTTCTTATAAGGAGATGGTCAAGCTTCCCATCTGAGATTTAGCTAAATTTCAGTATGTTGTTACATACTGATACCTCTCCTACTAATATAAAATATGGTACAATAACTCGTACCATTATTTTACAAGAAATAATTGTAAAGTCAGTCATGTACGTAATCTACCGATTCGGTAAACCTACTTTTCAAGCAATGAGCGTGGTCGTGTTAGTAAGTCGAGCGGTTAGAACGCTGGAGATCACGAGTTTAAAACAATCCTTTTTTTTCTATTTCTTAAAAAAATTTTTTTTTAATGTGTCTAAATAATTTATTATGCAATATATTCAACCTATATTAATCGTTAAAAAATATTTATTTTATATTTATACAGGGTATCCCATCGCACTTGTGCAAACGCTTGTGAGCAGGTACGGCACAGTAAACTGAACAGAAAAGTCCTGTACCATTTTGCTAAATTCGCAATAATAAGCGAAATATTTAATATTAAAATTAGGCGAATAAGAGCGCGCCGAAGTACAAGGAGGCAAGCGCTTGAGCCGCCGGAGCTATAGCACGGCCTAGTGTGTCAGCATTGGCTGCCCGGAGATGTGGCAAGAGACGGCAGCGGCGAGGTACGGGCAGCGGCATGCTGACACACCTTTCCCCTCGCCTAGCGTCCCGCTGTCCTAGGTTACCGTGGATCTGTTCTTTTTAACTGCACTGCTGAACTGGTGCAATAAGTTAGAGTGAAAAAAATATACATTTGTCTCATTCTAACTTGTTGCACCAGTTCAGCAGTGCAGCTGAAAAGAACAGATCCCGTGTCAAGACTCAATTGCCGATATTATAATAAACTGCTGATATTATATTGAAATAATAAGCGTAAATAAAAATAATTTTGCATAAAAAATGTTATTTCAATATGTGAGGTAACGATTACAACCTGTATTCGTTGTGTTCTGCTTGAAATAGTTTCAGTCTCTCTGTTTAAGTTGGCATGACGAATTTCAGGAAAATAAAGATTCAAAAAATAACATTAAGAATAATAGAATCCTAACAACACTTTTAATAGGTCTACAGTTCCTGATAAAAATTAAAGAGTTCTGCACTTGTATTAAAAAAAATAAAATTAATCTAAAAAAATGCGTCATGCCAACTTAAACAGAGAGACTGAAACTATTTCAAGCAGAACACAACGAATACAGGTTGTAATCGTTACCTCACATATTGAAATAACATATTTTATGCAAAACTATTTTTATTTACGCTTATTATTTCAATATAATATCGGCAGTTTATTATAATATCGGCAATTGAGTCTTGACACGGGATCTGTTCAAGTTAAAATGAGACAAATGTATATTTTTTCACTCTAACTTATTGCACCAGTTCAGCAGTGCAGTTAAAAAGAACAGATCCACGGTAACCTAGGACAGCGGGACGCTAGGCGAGGGGAAAGGTGTGTCAGCATGCCGCTGCCCGTACCTCGCCGCTGCCGTCTCTTGCCACATCTCCGGGCAGCCAATGCTGACACACTAGGCCGTGCTATAGCTCCGGCGGCTCAAGCGCTTGCCTCCTTGTACTTCGGCGCGCTCTTATTCGCCTAATTTTAATATTAAATATTTCGCTTATTATTGCGAATTTAACAAAATGGTACAAGACTTTTCTGTTCAGTTTACTGTGCCGTACCTGCTCACGAGCGTTTGCACAAGTGCGATGGGACACCCTGTATAATAAAATTATATATAATTATAATATTTTATATTTTATTTTATGTTTTATTTTTTTAATATTACATTTATATAATATTTTTTAAGGATTAATATAGGTTGAATATATTGCATAATAAATTATTTAGACACATTAAAAAAAAATTTTTTTAAGAAATAGAAAAAAAAGATTGTTTTAAACTCGTGATCTCCAGCGTTCTAACCGCTCGACTTACTAACACGACCACGCTCATTGCTTGAAAAGTAGGTTTACCAAATCGGTTTTAGATTACATACATGACTGACTTTACAATTATTTCTTGTAAAATAATGGTACGAGTTATTGTACCATATTTTATATTAGTAGGAGAGGTATCAGTATGTAACAACATACTGAAATTTAGCTAAATCTCAGATGGGAAGCTTGACCATCTCCTTATAAGAAATAATAGTTCTCGAATCTCGATCGCCAAGCGTGTCAGCCGTAGCGAGAGAGAGAGAGAGAAGGAGACGGAAGATATGTCTGCGCTCTTCTAGCTAGCTGAGCGCACACGTACATGGCTTTTTACTCGTGTGCGCGCTACATCACGTACATGAGGAAAAAGCTGTGTACGTGTGCGCTCGGCGCTCGGCGCTCGGCCAGCTAGAAGAACACGGACATATCTTCGCATTATAAATTTTTATACATACATACATACATACATACATATATACATATATATATATATATATATATATATATATATATACAGGGTGACCCATTTTAATCTATGACCCCAAATATTTCCGTTCCCTTGCATTTTACAAAAAAATGTTTCAGATAAAAGTTGTATGGTTTTAAGGGGGTCATAAAATAATTTTATTGGTTTGACCTTGGATAGTCGTTTGAAGGTCACATGAAGGTCACCTTTAATTTCTTAAATTGAAACCATTATTTTTCATTACATATTCTTGTAGCTTATTTTGAGAGCTTTCCAAAACACTATAATAAAGTTATTTTCCATTAAGTATTTGTCGCGTTATGAGGTTTAAAAGTTACGATACTGCCGGCATTAGCATTATCCGAGATGTACCACGTGACGGTCAGATTTACATCTCTTGTGTGTATGTGTGTGCGCGCGCGCGTGAAGGCGGGTATTTAAAAATGATTAAGTATTTTATTGAAGGTATTCAAAGACACGTCCACCTTGCTGGATACATAAACGCAATCTTTTATGAAAATTGTTACGCACTCTATTAAGAACAGTTGGTGTTATGCTTCTGAACATGTTACGAATACGTTGCTGCATATTTTCAATAGTCGTCGGCTCAGTCTCGTACACTTTTTCTTTAACATATCCCCAGAGAAATAAATCCAATGACGTCAGATCCGGAGATCTAGGAGGTCACTCCTGAGTTTGATTACCTAAATCAATCCATTGTCTTCCGAATACATTATTTAAATAGTGAAGAAATATGGACCAATAACTGAGAAAAATGCTATGATATCAAGAGAAATTAGACGTTGGTCCATATTTCTTTCAAGCAAACCTTAATGCGCAAAATTATTTATTTTTTTTTGCAAAATTAGTTACCGATTCTTTTAGAAAATGTTGATCTTTAGACACGTATTCGAATGTGGTTTACGCAAGACGGGGCGCTCGCTCACAGAGCACGCGACGTCAGGGACTATCTTGATATCTCTTGATATCATAGCATTTTTCTCAGTTATTGGTCCATATTTCTTCACTATTTAAATAATGTATTCGGAAGACAATGGATTGATTTAGGTAATCAAACTCAGGAGTGGCCTCCTAGATCTCCGGATCTGACGTCATTGGATTTATTTTTCTCTGGGGATATGTTAAAGAAAAAGTGTATGAGACTAAGCCGACGACTATTGAAAATATGCAGCAACGTATTCGTAACATGTTCAGAAGCATAACACCAACTGTTCTTAATAGAGTGCGTAACAATTTTCATAAAAGATTGCGTTTATGTATCCAACAAGGTGGACGTGTCTTTGAATACCTTCAATAAAATACTTAATCATTTTTAAATACCCGCCTTCACGCGCGCGCGCACACACACACACACACACACACACAAGAGATGTAAATCTGACCGTCACGTGGTACATCTCGGATAATGCTAATGCCGGCAGTATCGTAACTTTTAAACCTCATAACGCGACAAATACTTAATGGAAAATAACTTTATTATAGTGTTTTGGAAAGCTCTCAAAATAAGCTACAAGAATATGTAATGAAAAATAGTGGTTTTAATTTAAGAAATTGAAGGTGACCTTCGTGTGACCTTCAAACGACTATCCAAGGTCAAACCAATGGAATCGTTTTATGGCCCCCTTAAAACCATACAACTTTTATCTGAAACATTTTTTTGTAAAATGCAAGGGAACGGAAATATTTGGGGTCATAGATTAAAATGGGTCACCCTGTATATATATACAGGGTGTCTCATTATAAAACATCCACGCAAATTACTCCGAAGATAAGGGTGATAGCAAAAAATGACCTTAACAAACGTTGTAGGATTAAAAGGGGGCCAACTGAGGGTGACCTTGACTTTGATCTCGCAGTTGATTTTCAAGGTCATTTGAAGGTCAGAGTAATTTTTTTAAATGGAAACCCCTATTTTTGACACCGGATTCGAAAAGAGCGGAAAATTTTACGTCAGAAATGATATTTTAAATTTTTTTTGTGTGACCTTGAGAAGGTCAAATGAGGGTCAAATGTTGAAAAACTGCTTGCTGATTGTTTATTTAAATTTATAGGCGAAATAAACGTTATAAAAGTACCTTTAGCAGGTAGATCAAGCTCAAATGTGCCAACGATCGTGACCATTTTGACCTTGAGGTCAATTTTCAAGGTCATTTAAAGGTCAGAGAGATTTTTATAAACTCTTATTTTTGACACCGGATTCGAAAAGAGCGGAAAATTTTACGTCAGAAAAAATATTTTAAAGTTTGTTGGTGTGACCTTGAATAGATCAATTCAAGGTTAAATATTCAACAAGCACTCAAAAGCTGTTGCTTACATGTGCTAACCTTACTTTAGCTTTAAAACCAGTAAGTATTGTAGGTTGTAGGCATCGAAGGGAGCCAATTAAGAGTGACTTCGACTTTGATCTTGGAGTTGATTTTCAAAATTATTTAAAAGTCTTTGTTTGTCGAAATAGGAACTCTTATTTTTGACCACGGATTCTGAAAGAGCACAAAATTCTGCGTTCAGGTGTGTGACCTTTACTAGTTAATTAAATTAATGTTAATTAAGTTAATTGACATTTAGTCATAGAGTCTAAGTGTCACCATTTAATGAAGAAAATGCTCAAAAGTTTCACATTTACTTGTTCACAATATTCTATTCTTCTTTCAAAGTTCCTAATAGTATTTAATAATACTTGACGTGGAATATTTAAGCAGGCTTGCGTAACCCTTTGAATCATGTCAGCTCTTGTAGTTGGTCTGTTGCGGTAGACTGTATTTTTTAGATAGCCCCATAAATAAAAGTCTGGAGATGTCAGATCTGGAGATCTTGGTGGCCATGCTATAGAGCCTCCTCTACCAATCCATCGGTTGTTGAACCTTTCGTTAAGGGGTTATATGTATACCTTTCTCGGCTTCAAAAAATCGATTTTTTTTTTATTACATATTTTGAAAGATTAACATTTCAAGAATGTATATCCGAAGCCATTTGAAGAAATTCGAAAAATTGACGAAGTTACAGTACTTTATACTGACCGTCGTCTCGGCACCTCATAAGCCGTTACGGCAGAGCACACAGATAGGTAGATACTTTAAACGCATTTTTCTCGAAACCGTGTTTTCAAAGTCGGTACCATAAATATCTCAATAACTATTTAACCGATTCCCATCCGTTTTTTTTTGTCTGAAAGCTTATAAAATTCTCTAGTATTTGACCCATGATTTTTTTGATATCTTAATTTTTTATATTTTTTTGGCACGTTTAAAAATGAAATTTATACGTGAAAAATGATACCTTAAGTTTGAACATCTGCCATTTTGTTTTAAATTCGAAATTTAAAAAAAGAATGGGTCAAATACGAGTAAATTTAATAAACTTCAAGGTGCAATATTGCTTTTTGATTTCATATGATTGGATAAGAAGCAATCCATGGTACCGCGATTTAAGTCCCATCGTGCATAGTCAACTTCGGGGGACTGCAGGGGGGGTAAAGGGGGTTATTTTATTTCAATAAAAATTGAATGATAAGTCTAAAGTATGTTCTTTAATATAAAAAAAACCCGATCCTTATGTGCCTTTTTGTTTCTTGAAAAAAAATTAGTGAAAAAGAGCTATTTTTCGGGCCGAGAAAGGTATACCGCCCCCTTAAGAAAATCTCTGACAATTCTGGCATAATGTGGAGGAGCGCCATCTTGTTGTAGCCACATCCTGGCTCTTGTATGAAGATCAACGTTTTCTAGCAAAAGTGGAAGTTCCTCTCTGAGCAACTGTAAATAAGTGTGTTGAGTTACGTTACCTTCAAAAAAATAAGGTCCAATTAGATATCCGTTTACAATGCCACACCATACTGTTACACTCCAGCGATGTTGATGATCAACTTCTTGCATCCAATGAGGATTAACAGGAGACCAATAATGGCAATTATGGCGATTCAACATACCAGTACTCTCAAATGTAGTCTCATCACTAAAAAGAACATTGTTGAAGAAATTTTCATCATCAGTAATTTGTTGCGTTGCCCATTGGCAAAATGTTATTCTCCGTCGATGATCTTCCTCAGTTAAAGCTTGATTTAAAGAAATGTGATAAGGATGATAACGCGCAAGTCGTAAATATCTACTGGCCGTAGATCTTGGAATGCCCATTGTTAACTCGATTTCGCGTAAACTGACGTGAACATTTAAATGTACCATGGCTAGAACAGCAATAAAGCGAGGATTATTTTCATAATCGTGTTCATTCAGTGCCCTCTTTCTTCGAACAAAAATTCCTTGTCGACCGCGTAGTTCAATGTCACGTATTACCGTATGATTAGGATGTTGTTTTTGAGGGAATCGAGCACGATACAGTCTTGCTGCCTCTCGATAGTTTCGTCGACATTCTCCTAAAATAAGAAGAATGTCAATAATTTCATTAGCAGTGTAGTCAGGCATTTTTTTAACGATAATAACGATCGCAAAAAAGAGTTTCAAATGTATGAGAACATTTGTCAACATACGACAAAATAAATTAGATGTTATTATATGTACATACTATCAAGCGACGGTCAATATTGGACGGTATTGGACGGTCAGGACAAGAATAAGAATAAGAGATTTCAGACTTACATATATGGTACACAACACATGTAAGTGAGGTACAATTTTTTAACAAGAAAAAATTTAATTTTTGTTGCCGGTATAAGTATGTACAATTTAAAAACAATTTTAAGAACGTTCATCAGTTAATCGATTTGCGCTCAAAATGCTTTAAACTCTTAAAAATTATGTCGGATACACCACTTTGAACTTCAATAATTCAAAAACGGCAATTGCTAATAATCCTTGTTTCTTTAAATGTTATTTCTAGCATTATCCTGCACTGTATCCTAGTTTTTTTAAAAAATCGAGCAAGTATTATTGTCGCTACGAATTGATAAATCACTTGAGCACACGTTTTTCCTATATCTTACGTGTTAAAAGCTACAACTTTAAAAATTGATAACTCGAATTCGGTATTGCTATTACCCTTATTTTCGGAGTAATTTGCGTGGTGGTTTTAAAGCTAAAGTAAGGTTAGCACATGTAAGCAACAGCTTTTGAGTGCTTGTTGAATATTTAACCTTGAATTGATCTATTCAAGGTCACACCAACAAACTTTAAAATATTTTTTCTGACGTAAAATTTTCCGCTCTTTTCGAATCCGGTGTCAAAAATAAGAGTTTATAAAAATCTCTCTGACCTTTAAATGACCTTGAAAATTGACCTCAAGGTCAAAATGGTCACGATCGTTGGCACATTTGAGCTTGATCTACCTGCTAAAGGTACTTTTATAACGTTTATTTTGCCTATAAATTTAAATAAACAATCAGCAAGCAGTTTTTCAACATTTGACCCTCATTTGACCTTCTCAAGGTCACACAAAAAAATTTAAAATATCATTTCTGACGTAAAATTTTCCGCTCTTTTCGAATCCGGTGTCAAAAATAGGGGTTTCCATTTTAAAAAATTACTCTGACCTTCAAATGACCTTGAAAATCAACTGCGAGATCAAAGTCAAGGTCACCCTCAGTTGGCCCCCTTTTAATCCTACAACGTTTGTTAAGGTCATTTTTTGCTATCACCCTTATCTTCGGAGTAATTTGCGTGGATGTTTTATAATGGGACACCCTGTATATAATGTATATACAGGGTGACCCATTTTAACTTCCCCACCGGATTATCTTGAAAGGAATGCACTTTCTGAAAAAAAGTTTCAGATATAAGTTTTAGTATTTTTCCCTGGCTATTGAATGGCGATATTGAATTTGACCTCGATTGTGAATGTGAAGGTCATTTAAAGGTCAAGTTAATTTTTTTAAATGGGAACCACTATTTTTTATTACATATTCTTGTAGCTGACTTCAAGAGCTTTCCAAAACACTATAATAAAGTATTTTTTTATTAAGTATTTTCCGAGTTATAAAGCTTGAAATAATTTCTTAATTTTACATAAACTGTAAAATATCTCGTAAAATATTTACTTTTCGATGACCTTACCTCAATACTTTTATGCACAGAATAATGAGAGGAACCAATTGGTGTCAAGAAAACACATAGTTGTTTTTAAGAAAAAATATGCAATTTGTAACTAACAATTACATATTTTTTCTTAAAAACAACTATGTGTTTTCTTTACACCAATTGATTCCTCTCATTATTCTGTGCATAAAAGTATTGAGATAAGGTCATCGAAAAGTAAATATTTTACGAGATATTTTACAGTTTATGTAAAATTAAGAAATTATTTCAAGCTTTATAACTCGGAAAATACTTAATAAAAAAATACTTTATTATAGTGTTTTGGAAAGCTCTTGAAGTCAGCTACAAGAATATGTAATAAAAAATAGTGGTTCCCATTTAAAAAAATTAACTTGACCTTTAAATGACCTTCACATTCACAATCGAGGTCAAATTCAATATCGCCATTCAATAGCCAGGGAAAAATACTAAAACTTATATCTGAAACTTTTTTTCAGAAAGTGCATTCCTTTCAAGATAATCCGGTGGGGAAGTTAAAATGGGTCACCCTGTATACATATATATATATACGAGGGCAGTCCGATAAGTACTTAGCCTACAAAAGAAAAACGAAAATTTTGGAAAAGTGGCGATTTATTTTTCAACATATTCTCCTTTTAGCTCGATACACTTGACCCAGCGATGCTCCAACTTCTTTAACCCATCTGAAAAATACGTTTTCTCGAGGTCTGCAAAGTAGGCCTCCGTGGCGGCGATGACCTCCTCATTCGACTCAAATTTCTGCCCGGCGAGTGACTTTTTCAAGTTTGGAAACAAAAAAAAGTCGCACGGGGCCAAATCTGGAGAATACGGTGGATGGGGCAGCAGTTCGTAGTGCAATTCGACCAAAACCGACCGATATTGCTCTTTTTCCATTTTTCTAAAATCCGCGAACACAACCGCTTCCACACGCGATCAAAACAAAACTACGAGTCCGATTCGGCTGAAATTTTGACAGTAGCCGTTTACGAGAATGTACTACACGATAGTAAATCTCTCTTGCGATACTGGCACCATCGGGCGGTGAGGCTAAGTACTTATCGGACCGCCCTCGTATATATATATATATATATATATATATATATATACAGGGTGTACCAGACTTCGCGCCCCATAGGTAAATGGTGAGATTCCTGAGATCATTTCGAGACGAAAATTCTAATACCACAATAGCGAGGGTGCTATAGTTTTTAAATGAGAAGGGTTTATAGTTGACTAATCAAGTCGTCCGAAATTCGCGCGCTCAGGCATGGCACACTGTACAGTAGTGAAGGTGTTTTCAAGCCCCAATTCTATTCTCGAAATTGATAATTTTGCATACGTTGTTGTTATAATTGTTTCTTATTTTATTGTATTTTATTGTATTTATGTTATAATTCTGATAATTCATGTTATAATTATGATAATTAATTAATAGTAAAATATGTCATTATTGACTTTGGAACACGAACTGTCAAAGCTGTTACATGAAGTGTATCGTAAATAAGTGACAATTTCACATGACAAAATGTATAAAATTAATATCAATGAATAATTTTTTATTTACGGTTGCTACGGCTATAAAGTTC
>CABEGB010000540.1:0-26794 GCA_901521435.1 Crematogaster levior | reverse complement strand
ATTCTTTCTCTAAAATCACTCATTAATAATTTAAAAATGATCGTTATGTACAAAATAAATTTAAATATGTTATATTAACTATATAAAATAAATAAAAATTACTAATCGTATTGTTTCTAAAAATTACTAATTATATTGGTTTAAAATATATACATTAGGGTGGTTCTTATTTTATACTACATCGAAAATTTAAAAAAATTTTTTTTTGTCTCATCCCTTAAAATGGTTCCATTTTATGAATAAATAATTCCTATAAAAGTTTATTTCAATCGGATAACAGAGCCATTGAAGAATGCCAGGTTTAAGGGGTGAGAGATAAAAAAAATGGGGAAAAGCTTTCGCGGTAGTTTGTAGGCTGTAGGATAAAATATACACATACATATAGTATGGCGACTCATCATTTTAAAACAGATTTTTTACATGTACGTCAATAAATGCATCAATAAATAAATTTTTCTAAATTTTAAATAACACAAGTTTTACGACAGCTATATACTAAAATATTTTGTTTTTAATCAATTCGCCAAGGCATTATAGAAAACGTAATGTTCCTTTAGATTTCTTATATTCCAAATGAAAGTGGGTGGAAAGTTTTTAGGAAGATTAAGAAAGAAAATAAAGTTCAATATCACGTTGGTTTCTTATGCGCCAAAGCAGCGCGCCAAAGAGATGCAACATTAGTACAATAAAATACAAACCGCGAAACTTTTCGAAATTTTAGATAAAATAAAATATAATGGTTATATAAATAAAATAATTTTTTAGTTAATATAATGTATATGTGCGAAGAAATTATATACTTATTGTTTTTTATATATTGTTTCTTACGTTTCATATGTTGTACTTCTATGCAGTCGATTCTTACGGTATTTATTTATATTCTGAATATTTTTCTAAAATAAAAATAATTGGAAAATACCTATTTGTTTGCTAATAATCAAAAGCCACAGAATCGATTACGCTAAAGGATAGCAGACGTGATAATAAAAATATATTTGAAAAAGAAAATAATAAATATAATTTTACATATATGTATGTTATTTTTTGTAGAAAATATTTTAAATGTATTTAACAGTTTTCGTAGTTTGTTTCTATATTTATATATCTTATTGTTTAATGTACTTATCTTTTTATTTGTGTCCCTTTGACACGGAGAAACTACGCGTGATATTGAGTTTTTATCTTTGTTAATATTCCCGAAAATGTTACACTTTCTATCTAGTCTCTTATTTTAAATAAATCAAGAGAAAGAAATATTACAACATATATTTTATAATCTATAACGAAGAATATTATAGCGTAAAAACTTCACATAAATACGTGTCTGCATATTACGTACCAAGAAGAAAAAATGTACTAATAAAAAGCAGAAAAAGTATGATTTATTTACCGTCCTATTTGATGTGCAATTGTATGTGTGCATGCGTGCGTTGCGTGCGTGCGTGTTTTTGTGTTTGTATGTGTGAAACTGTGCGTGCGTGTGTGCGTGCGTGCGTGATGCGATAATGTGCGTGCGTGCATTAGGTACTGGAAGTGCGTGCGATAACGTCGCGTGCATCTTACGTCGATAGCATGCGTGCGTGCGTTAAGGTACGTGCGTCGCATTAGATGCGTGCGTGTGTGTGTGTGTGTGTTACATATAACAAATAAAAATTTGTAAATATAAAAGTCCACTTTTGGCCAATTTTTTACTTTTAATTGAAAATCTTTTTCATTAAAACATTTATCTTTAACACAATAATGTTTTTATTTATTGATGTGCAAAATTTCCAGCGTTCCTTTTCTTTAAATTTTTTAAATAATGTTAATTGTAACGTACATATTGTTGCTCATCGGAAACCGCGAGAAGGTGGTGGTCTCTTCCGTCAGGAAAGAAATATACAAAATTATGATTAATTGATATAAAAATATTGATATAAATACATTTTTTAAAAAATTAAGGGGACACTTGAATTTGTCCGAAAAAAATGTCAAACTTCAAAACGCTGTATTTTTGTCAAAAATTGATCGGCAGAAATAAAAAAAAGGAAATTGAAAGTTGAAGACTCTACTTTAAAATCCTTTTGGAATTTTCACAATAAATCGAGAAATTAAAAAGTTATCCATACATTACCCATACATAGAGTCAAGACCTACCTAAAATTAATCTTTTGATTGACTTTTGTAAACCACTGTCTCTCGGCAAAATTTTTCTCAATATCCGGATCAATTTCATCGTTCAGGTTATTTTTTCAGGTTTAATTTCCTTTTTTTTAGTGGCTGTTCCATCTGCAAGTTTGCATCACTGACTGAGTTGCTCCTCCGGAGGACTCCATTTATATATGCTCTTCAGGGGTAGGAAGAGCAGGAAGGGAGATGGAGAGAGTCGCTACAGCTGCAGTAAGGGGTGTTTAATTTTCAAAAACTGTTTTCCACATTCTTATGTTGTAGCCATTATCTCTGATTAGATTATTGGGGTATTTTTGTATCTCTATAGTCTCTCCACTTTCTTGAAAAATATGATGTAGTAGTGGCTGTTGTAGTCGTTTGTCATTATAACCTTTTATCCATCATTTTATATTATTTAAATAATAAGATTTTGCATATTACTTGTAAACGCATAATTTATTGATTTTTAAAAAATGACAATTTTTGCCACTTCAAAAAATTACTTTCTGCAGCGATTCATATCGTACAATTTTTGTTAATTCAAAAGTTCAAATTAAAAACTTAATAGTTTTTTGTCTAAATTTTAACTTTCAAAGTTTTAGAGTTTTTATTTAAAGTAGTCTTTTTTAGCAATATAATTTTTTTAAACATTTACTTAAACAAATAACAATATTACTTTGATTCTTTATATGTATGTCTATGTCATGATCGATTTCTCACGAACTAAGTAAAAAAATATTTTAGTTTAGAGATATATAAAGTGACAAAGTTAACACAGGATTCCACAGACCCTGGTGGCGACCTACCGTTAAAAAATAATATAATTTTAGGTTTGTTTTGCAATATTATCTTCTTTTTTCACATGTTTTAAATTATATTATTTTATTATTAGAAAATTTCGAGAAATTGTATTTTGACTCTTTTAAACATGTAAATCAGTAAAGACAATAGTTACATCTCGGCCACAATTCCAAGACTTTCGGTCAATCAGCGTTTTTCTTTCCAGAATTGAAAAAAGGCAGAAAGAATCTGGGAAAACTCAGTTAATTTTACCTCCTGATGTTTGTGGATGCGACCTTAAATTATTCTCAACGCTCCACAGACACGCGGCATGTTCTGTGCGCTCGGAGATCGTTTCGCAAATATAAACGAATAATTTTTGGATCGCGACAGCGTCACGCGATTGTTCGCGATCGAGCGATCGTGCGATTGCGAACGAGGGACAGCTGCAGCGAGGATACATTCCGTCTGGCGATTCACGCGCGGAGGTAGGCGTCGGACGTGGGCGCACGTATGCTTGTCCGTCGATTTAAATATTTAACTCCGCTTTAAACGCCGGCCACGCCGGCAGAACGGCACAAGCATCGCCGCCATTATTCGCGCAGTAATAATTCCCGCGGGTTGGGTAAACGGGAAAATTAGCCGCTCGTGAATCATCCGCGTCGGTATATACCGCGAATAGCTCCCTTGAATTTTTAACGGTGGCGCGCGAAAAGACGGAGGAAAGTTCTGTGTACTCGATAAATAATTGAGATTGTCCCCCGCGAATTCTGTTAAACTCGCAAGGGAAAATTCCGAAGTGAAATTCGATCAAGCTACGGTCGGCTACGATCTGAGTCGTATTTCGCCGAACGAAAGTAATGTGATTTTGTGGAAGGAGAAAAAAGATTTGATCGTGATTTATAAGTGTCGCAAATAAAAAAAATAATTTCTGAGTTGTCGTACATGTCGATTTATCTTTCAGAAACTTTTCTATCATCCTGAATATACGTTACATATTTTTCCTGTTGACTATCGCCTGCCCGTCACGCTCCCCTTTCTTTTCTCCCCTTATCCCGCCACCCCCCACCGTTCCCCATGTTATCCTTACGATTACTTACTCCCCCTCCTTCAATCCTCGTGCTGTCGTCCCCTCACACCTTCTTATTTCTCGGACCATTATCCATTCTTACCCCTTTTTATTGTTTCATCAATTCAATGATTTATAATCTTTTTCCTAATAGTCCCTTCCTTCATTTCCTTTCACTCCTCAGATATTGGAACCTATTCCTTACTAATTCCTGATATTGAATTTTAAAGATAATGTATTAGTTCACTTTCTAATATCAGATGAATCAATGTTATCACTTCCAACAGAATTTTCAAACAAGGTAGGGGGGGGGGCCTCTCTATACGTGAAGCTCTCATAACACAAAAAATGTGCCTATAAAGATATATTCCCTAAAACTTCGTTATAAAAGTTCAATATTTTTTTTTTCAACACATCTAGAAGATTGTTTTCAAAAGGTTCATTATCCGCCGGGTGAATGAAGAGTGATGTTCACCGCGTGAAGCAATGCAATTCTAGATTTTTCACATCATAAACTACCTTATATGTTTAAACACTCTTAGATTACTGCACATTGTTCGGCATCCACCTTTTGTTCTTATTGTTAGTGAAAGTTGCTGTTTGTCAATCGGAACCGAATAAACAATGTAGAGTAAATTGTTTTCAAATAGGTCCTCAAGTAAAAATCAAGTAGATTTATAAGTCGAACGTGCGGACCATGATTATGAACCATCGACCAGAATGCTATGCCCAAAAACTGTCTTGTGAATAAAAACTGTCTTTTTTTTGCGTGACCCTTTATGATTAATACATGCCCACAGAGGTGCTTTATCATCTGCATAATTCATCATAGGCTTCTTAAATTCTGGAAGTATCCTCGTTGTGCGATCAAACTGGCAAAGGATTAGATATTATTTCGTAAAAAATTGTAATACGATTCTTCATTAAGTCTTCAGTAAAACAAATGGCAAGTCACTAATTATACTTATCCAAACATACATGTAAACATTCAAAATTCTAGATAAATCTATTGAATTCCGCTTTATCAGTAAGAAGAATGAATAATAAAAACACATTATTATCCGCAATCTGCCGAAACAATCGGATGCAGAATACTTGGCGTAGTAAACAGTCATCTTAGTACTTGAATTGTTTGCAAATTGTAAGGAGTTGATAAGTTTTAAAAATTCTGCAAACAATAGCATATTACTCGAACTTTCCTCCAAAGCAGTTCTTCTTATACTATCACCTTGTTCAATGTAAGCCAACATTCATTTTTCCAACTATACAGTTCTTGCAGCCGCTTATAATCTTAAGTAGAAGATTTAAAGCTTTCACAGTTTCTTGCAAAGTCTATACAATCTTTCGAATATTTTTTCATTAGGCAAACATTAAGATCCACGTAAAGTCATCTAATCTCAGTTTGATTACAATTTGCTACATCATACATTAAATACTAGCAACCATTTCTGCATTCAAATCTCCTTAATTTAAATTTATTTTTAATTTTAAAATTTATTTGTATAATTTATTTTTGTAGCTAACACAACTAACAATAAGTACCTAAGCTGACAATTAAGTATCTAAATAATTGACGAATAAACAAAAGTTGTGTCTAAATTATGTTATAGACAATTACAGTACCTATTAACCCTTTCGTGCCTAGTTTCTTTGCCTACTTTTTTCACGTATGATTCACATGTACTATAAGTGTTTGGGGTCGCTGATTACGAATCCGTAGTCAAAATTTCGAAATTCAAAATGGCGAATCCAATATGGCGGATAAAAAGTGAAATTTGATAATTAGAAATCAGATATTTTTATAAAGACTATTGAATAGTCTTCGCAACTGCTGGTTTTCATTAGTCGTTTTCACAGTGAATATTTACTAATTTTGTGACGGTTACTTCTCCTTTATGTGCAAATAATAATATAGAAAAAAGAACTAACTGTTTATGTACAGGATGTAAGGTTCCACTCTGCCCCATTCCATGCTTCAAAAAATTCCCCGAAATACGAAAACTAAAGATCTGAGAAATGAATGGTTTCAATAAAATTCAAGAAACTATCATATTTGTCATTGTTGATTTTGAAATTTTCAACATATTTCACAACAATATTTCACTTTCTTATTCGCCATTTGGAATTTTGAAATTTCGACTACGGATATTTATAACCAGCAACCCCGAAACACCTAGGAAATGAGTTTCGGTCCAATTGAATCAAATTTCAGAAAGATATGTATATTTTTCTTTTTTACCCCATTTTGCTAATATTTAAGGGGATATATACACGAAGGGATAAAACTTATAAGATTGCTAATATTTTTCTTCAATAATTCTTGACATGATCTTTCAAATAAGTCCGGATAGAGGTCGTTATCTTTTTTCTGACGAAAGATATAAATTTTTGAAGTTCTGGGACGTATACGTCCCACCAGGCACGAAAGGGTTAAGTTCGAAAGAAGAAAAGACGTGGAATGTTATGTAATGTTATATAAAAGACGTGGTTTGTTATTTCTCAATGCGAAAAGTTCCGCAACATGATACACTCCTCATCAAATAACGGTTTAGAGGAATTATCGTCGTTTGATGGTGCGTAGGTATCTACCGCTAACTAACCAGCGGTACTATCATCCTCGGTCTGGCTGTGAACAATAGTCGGTCGGTGGACTATTGGCATGCAAGCGTGGAAAATTATCCGATCTGGATAAAACGAATGAGTGGGAGATTGCAGGAAATAATGTCTATCTGATATTTGAAAAAAACGAAGCAACATTAGCATATTTCAATTTCATCAAGCATATTTCAATTTTAAAAACTACAGTTCACTCTAGATTTTGAAAAGTAAAAGATATTAATACATTTTTATATTCATCGAAAAAAGAATATTGCCAAAGAAAATTTTTTTAATGTTAAACAAATCATCATGCCATAGAAATATAATTAAATAATTATATAAAATCTTGAAAATAAGTTGTTATGACGACAAGCTTCGAAGAAAGCTTCAAGTTTTCAAGCTTTAAAAAGAATGGACGAAGAAGTTGTTACGCAAACAAAGAGAGAAAAAGACTTAGGAAAAAAGATCGAAAAGAGAAATGGTGAAAGTTGGATTACGGAGGTAGAAGTAGCATGTATAAAATGATTCATCGAGTTGTGGGTAGCAGAAACCTCGATTGAATCAGAAGGACGGACAGACGTAGGATTTACAGGAATCACGAAATCACGATACGACGCTACATGTAGTTAATCATTTGTAGAAAGGGAAAAAATGTTACAAGAAAATCGAATGCCGATCATTAAACGTAATAATAGTAGCTTGATGAAATAATTAATAATATTGTAGGATGAAATAATAATTATGAAATAATTAATAATATTGTAGGATGAAATAATAATTATGTAATAATAACATCTCATCTAATAATAATTCGATTTAAAGATGTTACGTATTATCGTGGCAAAAAGTTGCTGAAATTTGAACTTGTCGAATATTTGTTATTCTTATATTGCATTTTAGAATCTTATCATTTCTTATCATTATTCATAACTAGAGCATAAAAATGTTTTAAATTTTTGTTGTTTCTTTTTCGGAAAACTTTCGAGTTTTTTGAATTATAATAAGAAACTTTTAAGAATGCTCAAATTCAACATTATAGTGAAATTTCATGTATAAAAAGGAAAGAATTTACTCGCACGAAGCGATTGAAAATATCACAATAAAATTTAAAACAATATATAATCACAAAATAGAAGATTTTCAGCTATTTCATTGATAAATTTAAAATTTGTAGTTCTCCTGAGAAGTGTAAAAACGTAACAACATTGTAATTTTTCATAAATTGGCCTGTGCACTCTATACATAAGACTTTCTGTAAGTTCTGTAAATAGACATAACAAGACTAGTGCCATAGGCAAGGTAAGACTAAACCGAGCGTGCTTTATACAATATTTTAAGTAGAAGGGCCAACGTAGAAAAGAATGATACAGACCACATCTCCTTCTTTTTCATACGTCTGTGTAATAAGATAAATACCTATTCAAAGCGGTGATGACACACACACGTGTATATATACACAAACACAGAATTAAGACTACTCCCACCTTGTCTCATTAAAAAGAGATGAGGATACGGTCTATCTCCTCTCTCGTTCTACATTGGTTCTATCATCTAATGAACCTAAGACTCAAGTCTAGTCTTACTATGTTTGTGACAGACTCCATGGTAAACGAATGCTTCGGTCATAGACATAATATACTATGTCTATGGCTTCGGCACTGTCTCTCCCTTTCCCTCTCTCCGTCAATAATTTTTTCTATTTTTTCCATTTTACTCATTTAAATCAAATCACACGCAATCACACGTTTTTCATAAGATTATATGCAAATTGGTTATAAATTAAAATTCTTATTTTTTTTTATTATTTTAATGAAATCTTCGTCTCCAGATTTTTTGGTAGGCAAGTCTCTAAACATATGTGAAAACATTTTGTAAAATTTTGATTGAGTTCCTATTTTCTACTATTTCAAAAATAAGTACCAAGCATCCTTTCCGATAAAATTTAATCACGATTTAAACAAAAAGGAAATAAAATTCAATTCAATTTGATATTAAAAAATCCTTGATTCGCTATCGCATGCTACATTGAATACGTAGATATATCGGAATACGGAAGTGAAAAACGCGTGAGAATCTCCTCTTGTACAGATACTTCCTTGTATGTGCTTCTCTCTCCAAGAATTGCGAAAATGCCTACAGGGCAACTTGAGAGAGCTCTCCGAAGATAAGAAAGAGAGAGCAGAAAGCAACTCTTTAGGGAAAGAAAGAGAGAAATCATGTATCTTCGCGGTAGCTCCTCTCTCGGAATTTCAGGAGGAAACTACGAATGCAAACTATTGCCGTAGGGAGACAGCAGCCAATAGAATCTTGAAGAAAAAGAAAAGTCTTCAAGACATGCTAACTCTCACATTCGATATGGTACACATTTCTTATACAATGAAAAACAGTTTACACCACCGCAATCGATCGGAACGGGCTAGGGCTAGTTATGATAAGCACGAGCAATTTTGCCTCCTCCGTGACTCATGTGTCAATCGCAATGGTAAATCGGAAGGGTGTATACGTATAGTGCCACGCTCCAAAACACAATTCAGCCATGGGCCTATAATACACCTCCTTCCTTCTTATCCCCCTTCAGACAACGATCAACATAAGTGTTCTCATAGCCAAGTTCCTATATTTCGTCTCGATATATATACATATATATATAATAAGATGAATAAAGTAGATTGTTCGGTGAATGCCGGGACAATTCACAAAATACTTTCATTTTTATATGAATTTTATATAAATTCTAAATCATTACAATTATATGAGAAACACTACGACAGCTTCATTCTTAATTGCGGTTTTTCATAATGTGTCAGTATGAAAGAATCAGAACGAGAAAAATGTAACACGTAAGATCACCTACTTTTATTATTTTTTCCAAATAAAATATTTTTTTCAAAATGTCAATATCCTTCTAAAAAACACAAAATGTAAAAAAACCGTCAAGCACATTTTGCAATGTTTTTAGACAAAATTATTTTTTATAATACTAGGCAAAAAAAACAAAATATTTATCTAAAAAAATATAATACTACAAAAAGAAGTGATATTAAAATGTTATTTCAAGTATATTTATTAGAACAAAAAATATATCTCGTAAAGTATAATTTATGCAAAAATTGAATTTAAAGAAATACATATTCTGGGAAACATTAGAATTACTATTAATAAACTTAATACAGAATACAGCAGACATTTAAAATACAGATAAAGTACAGAAGCAAAATAAATTATGATATGAAATGCAATAGATAGCATAACGAGAAACAGAGGAAATAAAAATTATGTAACGAATTATATTAAAAACAAACTTCAAAGATGGGCGAAATTCCAGCAGCAGGCATATTCGGCATATTTCACTCATAATACACTTTATATGAAAAACTCATCATTAATTCTGAATCACTTTTCGTAACAACAATTATTGAATGCGTAATTAACAAGTGTACTAATGTCTTAACTCTGCTGCCCGAGTGGCTTATGAGTCTAGGATGAGTTTCTCGACTGATCCCAAGCCCGGATAAAGGAAGAAGGTTGGGCACCAGGCTAACACTCCGGTCCCGTAAAAACATTAAGAAAGCTAAAGGGAATGAGGCCAGACGGATTCTGGATCGACAACAAAGCAAGCCTAAGAACTAACAATTTAGGAAACATGACATAAGACTGTTCACATGGATGTGTTATCACTATACCGACCAAGAGCCCTGAAAATGTTAATGGAAGAACTGGAAAAGTATAGAGTATATAGAGCGTATATAACCGTCATACAGGAGATTAGATGGATCGAAAAGGGTGTGCTTCAGAAGAGGAATTGCGATTGTGTACTACAGCTACCTGCGTGTAAAAGGCAGATTTTTCAACCTCATTATAAATGTACACGCTCCAACCGAGGACAAAGAGGACTCGATCAAGGATGAGTTCTATGAGGTATTGAGAAAGCTCTGACAACAGGCCGAAGAATGACATTAAGGTCCTAAGGTAATTTCAACGCACAAATTGGACGTGAGCAGATCTACGTGAATGTGCCGGAAGACATAGCATACATAAAAAGACCAATGACAACGAGAGCAAACTCGCTAACTTCGTAATATTGAGACGTTTATAGGCAGCACAAAGTTCGAGCATAAGGATATTCATAAAATCACTTAGAGAGGTCCCCCGATGGTAACGCGAAGAATCAGATAAATCATATCCTCATAGATAATCGTCACATAACTGATCTATTTGATGTTAGATCTTATAGAGGAGCAAACATCAAGAGGGCTATAAGAATAAGCCCATCGACATTGGATCGGGCTTTCTGGGAGCTACTACTCGTCCTCAAATGCCAACCTTTTCCTCCCTCATGACAACTAGCTCGTGACAAGTTTAACATTGTGCAATATTAAACTGTTTAACATTGCGCAACGGAGTGAAGGAGTCATCTTGAACGTAAACAGAAATCCAAATTACACGCACAACAAACTAAATATGAATTAAACTTTATTAAATTAAACTTTATTAAATTAAACTTTATTAAATTAAAATTCGAAACCTTTACTCTCTTTTTTAAGAAGTAGAAGATTGGTATTAATCCCTAATGAAACTACCACCGCGAGTACCATGAGTCCTCAAACATCAACCATGGCTTACCACTCCTTTTCCTTCTTATATTGAAAAACTGCTTTTACTCTTTTTCACCCTGTATAAGGTGGTCCACAGGGGCCCCAGACCTGTACCAAAATCCGAGTCATGCTATTTCACCTACAAATCTAATGATAACTCAAAATAAAAAATTTGAACTTTATAGTAATCTATGTCACTCTAGTACTCATTCGCGGCGAGCACCTTTAGCGACACGTAGGCCAAACAAGAAAAATGTTGCAATAAAAAATATATATAAATGATATACATAAATAAAATCGGGAAAAATGCACGCATCAAATACATTTATATGCATTATTATCGTATTATTGTAATCGGAAAAACCTATAGTAATCTCCAATATCTGCATCTTCCACGTAATACCGATTTATTTAAAAAGTATTGTACAATAGTTTAATTCTAGAGAAGTATATTCCTTCTTGTAAAAGATACACTATAACATCTTGCTCATAAAAGAATGTATTACAAAAAATATACTTCATGTAAAACACTACCGCATCTCTTGATAGTATAGATATACTAAGGACACACTCACATGAAAATAATTATAACTAATTATAAGTAATACTTGAATATTAAATCCGAAACTCAAAGATCCGTTGCTCAAAGACACATGTATTTTGTCTTTGATGTACTAAGGAGTCGCTACTCAGCGTTAATGACCTACACGGACTGATTAATAGTAATAGTTACATCCTATTTAATTATATAAGGTAGGGTAAGAGCATTTAAGTAGGAAGCATGACGCATTCATGTATAATTAAGAGTTTCCCTTCAATTGGAATAATGTCTACTGTGAAGTTGACACCACTTTCATTGAACCGAAAGTTTTATTAATCTTAATATTAGTTCTGTTTGTACCTGCAATAGTTCTAAAGTCCTGATAGGTTATACCAATAATTTCGTTGATTAAGATAGAAAAAAATGACATTTGAAGAAATGAGGTGCAAACTTTCCGTGGCAACTTTCCCAACTTGCGAAAAAAATCGTTTCAACTATGAATCTTATAAATTTTCGAAGAGTTCTATGGTTCCTATAGTTTTATCCAAAGTTCTGGCTCGTAACTATTTTTAAATAATTTTTTAATTTTTATTTTTATCTGGCACTCCAATTTCCGGAAAAAGTTGTTTCAACTATGAAATCTTAGTTCTCGAAGAGTTTTAGAATATCTGATAGATTTTATCTCGAGTTCTGGCTCATAACTATTTTTAAATAATTTGTTATTCTCGCAGTACCTCAGCCAAAAGTAAAGCCCAAGTGCTGCCGGTTCCACTTGATTTTCAGGTAAAAACAACTACTATAATTATTTACTTCTGATACGTTTTCTCCATAGTTTTGATTTGTAAATTATTTTTAAGTTACTTTTAAGTTACTTTTAATTTTCCATTTTTAGTGCTGGCATGTCTCACTCTAAATATATTGAAAAATTATTTGAAAAAATAGTTAACAAGAACTATTGTTAAAACGTATCAAAATAGTCGGAACTATGTGAGAACTGTCGAGAATTGTCAAAAAGTCGACCGAAACTGCCAGGGTCGACCTTGGACTCTTGGCTAAGATGCAAGCGTTGAGAATAAAAAATGATTTAAAATAGTACGAACTAGACTCTGGGTAGAATTTATAAAGAACTATAGAACTCTTCGAAAACTAAGATTTCATAGTTAAAACAACTTTCGGAAGTTTGCGTGTTAGTGGTAAAAATTAAAAATTATTTAAAAATAGTTACGAGCTAGAACTTTTGATAAAACTTATAACACAGAAACAATAGAACTTTTCAAAAACTATAAAATTCCATGTTGAAATGACTTTTTTCGGAAGTTAGAGCCACGGGAAGTTAGCATCTCATTTCTTCAAATATCATTTTTTCTATCCAAATCAACTGAACTATTAATATTAACATTATTAACCTACCAAAAACTCTAGAACTATGTTGTGGCTGCAAACGGACTAACTGGCATAAAAATGCAGTGCCAATAAATTAAAGTACATCAATACACCAATGTCATAGTAGGAATAATAAGCTTAATACAACAGCTGAGAATATCCAAAAAATTTGTATTTATGACTTATCAAGAAGTTGCTAAATTTTCTAAGAAAATCTTAGTCAAATATTGATTAGGTTATATAAAATATCATAATTATATGTGGTTAATAATACACAATGTATTTGTAATGTAATTTACATAATATTCGATATACTCGCGTTATAGCCTTATTATTATCATAATTATTATGTAACTCTATTTTTAAATCCGTATCTCTCCAGTTTCCTCTTGAATAACTCTTCAGATTATGTAACACTCACACCCATATATGTATGTTTTTCTCCACAAACAAATATATATATATATATATATATATATATATATATTTATGCTTTTAATATATAATTACGTAAACAATAAGCCAATTTCGGTCAGACTAGATCTTAGCGTTCAAATAATTTTTGTTCGTGTGAATTTCTATGTACTATTCCACGTTCCTTGCGTACTGTTATGAACGAACAAACGAAAATCTTTGCAGAGCTAGAAATATACCATTGCACAAATAAATCTAATATTCGCGATACTACGAGTATCTTATTAAAAATTTCTTTCCCATCCTCAACATGATAATGATATATGTTGCAAAAAAATTTTTAATTTTTAATATATTTTTAATATACACTGGCCCACAAAATTGACGCATAGGTAATTTCAGTCAAATTTTTGCCTAAATTCGAATGACCGTAATCCCGTCAAAAAAGGTCGTATTTAACTCTTTCTTTTTACATTTTAAAGCTTAAAGTCTCTACTTTAAAACGAAATAAAATTTTTTCGCAATTTTTATTCAAATTACCTAAAAATATGAACTTTCCTGAACAAATTAAAAAAAATCAAGTTCGTACGATTTTTCGCGAAGTTACAAATGATTGAAATTTGAGCAGATAAACCCATTTTTCCGATCTTTGACGCTCTATAACTCAGAAACTGACGATTTTTCGACCTTGCGCCCATTAACACTTTTCATCAGGATGTAATGAACTACATTACAATTTCAGCCAATTCGACCGGGATCTATTTTCCATAAGATTTGTGCGGGGTCCTTTCATTCATTTGTAACTCCGCGAAAAAATCGTACGAACCTAATTTTTTTAAAATTTATTTAGAAAAGTTTATATTTTTAAATAATTCAAATAAAAATTGCGAAAAAATGCACTCTACCTCGTACAATGTATCAAATTCAGCAATTTCAATTTTTTGAAGTCGTTACACACCTTTACATTTATTAGGAGGATAGCGAGAGAGGGTCGAGATCACTTCTAATTCTGCTGATGGCATTTCAAAGTAGAGACTTTAACCTTTAAAATAAAAAAAGAAAAAGTTAAATATGACCTTTTTTGACGGAATTATGGTCATTCGAATTTAGGTAAAAATTTAACTGAAATTACCTATGCGTCAATTTTGTGAGCCAGTGTATTTTTTTATGTAAATACACATATATATATCCGATAATTCCTGTTGCGACAACGGGAAATATCACCATTTTTATTATTCTCTTCCTCCAACTACGAGTGGTCGGTTCATTTTTCTAGATAACATGTACGTCATTGCACACTCATATACACACGTACTCACGTGCACACGCAAGTGTGCATCGCATTACGTAAGACGTCCAAGGAATGACCTTATGGCGCGTGACGAAATTCCGTTCGTGATTAACCCCGATGATGATATCAGACGATCCTTAACGCAGCCGCGGGAAATCGATTTCCTATTTGCCGTGATTCCGTGACTCATTCCTCTCAACTAGATCTTCCACATAAGTTCAAAGCTACTTGTGACAGCGACATATAATTCATAGTTTACATTGGTGTGTTATTTAATATCTCGATGAAATCTTTCAAAAAACAATAAAGTGGTAAGATTTCATGCGCCAATACAATCTGAAGATCATCGTACTTATACTGACATACAGTTTAGATCAATAGTTTGCAGAATTTATGCGGAAAATTAGTTAAACCTCCTGGTACTTGAGCCGAGAACTTCGCGTTGATAGAAGCGACATAGATTATAACGGTAAGAAATAAGAACTATAAAACATGAAAAAGGGACGTAACAGTCCAAAATATTCTTGCACTATATTCCATAATTATTCGCTATATCCTAGTGTTGTTACGTGTGATGTGTTTGTGAATTTCTTAAAGTACTCCGAGAACTAAGATTAACAAGCGATACACTATCTAAATTACTTCTTTCGATAGCTATCAAATCGCATGTTTTCCCACATAAGTATTACATATTATTTTACGGCTATTTGTCAAGGGAAAAGAATAGTTATCGGAGAGTTATCTTGAAGATGTGTTAAAATGATCTAGCCTATTTTTTTATTTAGATATCTTTTTAAACAATAAACAATTAATACATTCTCGACCGTGAGTTACTAAATAGTAAGAAGTAAATTTCAACTCGCCTTTTACGGTCGCACCAGGATCTTTTTTGGCCAATCAATGATCTGCGTAATCGCAGTACACAATTAAACACAAGTTACGCGTCGACACTGTCGCCTTTTAAACGCAACCACAATGACCAACTTAAAATCAATTTGATTTCAAATGTTGGTGTTAATAAGACCCCCCATCCCCTACATATAAATAATTTATTGCGAAAAATATTACCTTAGCCAGGATCGAACTTGAAACTCCCCCTTTCTGTGCGGGCGTCGTACCAACTCGACCACCAAGGCATGTGATAATATTTATCGCAATAACAAGTACACATTGTAAGAACGTCTTATTTTCGGCAACGTATATTAAACAAGATATCTTTTTATTTACTTAAATAGCGTAAGAATTTTCAGCGTGTCGTTTCTTGCCTCTGACATTACAATTCCAACATGGCCGCAACTACCCCAATAGCCTTAATGTGTTTGTGCATCGATATGTTTGTATGTATTTGACTAAATTTTATGAAACGAGAAACATTACAGTTGAACACAGTTATCCATTGAACTATCATATTTTAAGACGTAATTGATGTCTACGTAATCTGTCATTGTCATTTGAGCGGCTGCATCTTACGCCTAAGTGAAAGATAATGAAAATCTGGGAACTGATTGTGACACATAAGAGCAAACGCTCTTTAATGTTCGCGATAGCGTACGAAATAGCTGTACATCATGCCCCGCGCTGAAATCACATAAGCGATGTAATACGCCCCGCAATGAGAAGAATTATGTCGTCCTGTTGACGCATCAATCACAACGCTTATTATTGGCAATCGCCGTTCACCTCAACAAATTCGCACGAGTTTTCTCGTGTATAATAAAAAAAAAAATGATGTATCAGACCGCAAATCTGAATCGACTGACATAAACCCGGACTGAAATCGCCTCTTTGTGAAAATTTAAGTTTTTCTCTTATTCTAGAACAGTGGATTATTGAATTAAAACTTTGTGATTTACCGTAAAAACATTACTCAAGGACAATCGTGTGAACTTCTGTGATTTCGTAAAGCTATTTTTGTAGACATCTTGATAAAAGAGTGTGCCGTATGACTTGTCATTGAATCTTGTGTTCAAAAGTTCTCCATTCACACGTGATAGAAAAGTATTGTATTTGCTACTATTATATTTTCATCACGTTTTGATAAATTAATCACACCATACAACGTAGATTCCTATTTCAAATTATCGCGTATCGAATCTTTTCGCAGGACAAAACTTTTCGAGTAAAATGCATATTCTACGATATTTTTTCGACGTAACACACGTGGAGGGTCAAGGAGCTCGTGATTTTTTCATTCGCCACTTCTCAGCGAATGACGATCTGCACGCGCGGAAAGGAGAAGAGAAAAAAAAGTCGACGGGAAGTCGTGGAATACAGAGCTCTCCTGTCTCTGTGTGCAAGGAAAAAAAGAGCAGATAGAGTAGGCGGCGAAGAAGAGAGAAAGAAACGAAAGCAAAGACGCAAAAGAGAGAGTAGCCGCTTTAGTTCTCTCTTACTCTCTCTTTTTCTCTTTCGTGAGGATGAATAATTCAATGCAGACGCGCATTGTTGGACGCGCCTATGTACAGTCCCGTATGTACACGTATTCACAAGGTGTGCCAGGAATGAAATTGTCTGCTAGATGCAGTCAGTGAGACTCCGATCATTCGTACGTTAGCAGTCGCACTTGGAAAAACCTCATCAAATAGAACTGCACAAAAGAAATCCAACGGAATCGCGGCAAAGTGATTTTTACCTATGATCATTTCGTCACAGTCATTCGATTGAAACTTATAAAGAAATGAACAGAAGTGTCCCTCTCTGATTTTGATGAACTAATGTTTTTTAGCTCAAAATAAGATATTTTTTTATATGTGTCCAACAACATGTTTTTAGGGGGTAAAACACTCCTTTGAAAAAATGCAGTTTTTCTCTTTCAAGGCAAATCGCCTCGAACTATGAAACTATATATCGACGAAACTATAAAAGATAGAAAAAAATTTTTGGTAATTATGTATGGCGGATTCCTTACCGATTTCAATGACATATATTGTCAAGGACTTTAACTTTCAAAAGGTTTCAGTCCTCGATCGTTTGTTTATTAAAAAGTTATTAACAAAATAAATGTAATAAATTTAATAAAACGTAATTTTCTAGCACCATGTACATTTGTCCCTTATTTTAAGCTTTAAACTTTAAGAAAACAAAATATTAAAAGCTCATCAAAATTGGAGAAGAACACTTCTATCCATTTCCTTGTTATAATTGTTAATGGTTGAAATCTAACTCAAAATTAAAATTAAAAGAGATTTAATATAATTGCGTATACAATCAAGAATTAAAACTATTTTAGAATCAAAGAAAGAAAATCATTAATTTCACTATACATATAAAAATTATTATTTAAAACTTCCACAGTTCTTTTATAATTGAAAAAAAAATACCTGAGTTTTTTCCCAAAGAAGCACGAAACCTATATACAGATCTCGTAGATATTAATCTGCATTTCGGAAAAGTAAAATTTAACAATACGGTAAGAAGGTATCCCTAAAAAAGTTATTATCATACTCCGGTCAGAAGTTAATTAGGATTTAAGAAGTCAAAATTACTTGAGTGTTAGTTAAATACTTTCAGACAGTTATTAAAAAAATTAATGTTAAATGTATTTCAATTTAGGGTATATTTAATACCATTACTATTATTATTAATACAAATGTTAAATGAAGAATGAAACTAATTTTACGTTTCAGAAAAATCATCATATTGTTATAACGTTCTGTTTTGCTCAATGCCATCGAAAACGTCTAATTGCTTATACGAATCTCCGCGGGTAGTCTAACTTAATCAAGTCTATCTAGTTCAAATAGATGCTTTTATCGTTTAGCGTGTTCTGCGACAGGGTTAAGGTCGAAAAGACAAAGTTGGTAAACCAGTCAAATATGCACTTTTCTGAAAATCGATGCAGTAACGTCTGAGAGAAAAATTTTTTATTCTGATAAAAATTATTTTTCTAACAATTTAAAATATGCCACTAAAGAAATATGCCATTTCTGAACTGACTTGGTAGCCTAATAATAATATTACTGTGTGAGTATTGTCGATTTTAAAACACAATCCACCGATGAAACAGTAAATCCACATAAAATAATCGATTAAATACATATATCGTTATTGCGATAAATATCATCACAGTTACAAAGGTAATTAACAATAAGATACTCGCCTCTGATAGTTGGCTTTAGATTCGAACTCTGACTGAGATAATATTTTCTGCAATTAATTCTTTACAGTGATTTAAATAAAACGCTCCTTAACATTAAAAGTTAAATATAATTGTTGATACAAAAGTATACAATATTCATACAGAAATCAAGATAGACCGCCCTGTGTATCTTTATGCAAGCCGATGAATTGAAAGATTATTGAATCTCAATAACGAACCGATCAAGTTTTGAATAGATAATCGATAGCTTCGATTCGATTATAATAAAATATACAGGGTGTTCAGCGTAACATGTCTCACCAAAAATATACAAGTAGATCTCATTAATCTGAACAGAAAAGTTCTATACCATTTTGCAAACAACCACATAAAATTTCAAGATATTAATTAAAAAAGATTGACCAATGAGCGCGCGATCCGCGCGCGGTCAGGCAGTGGGCGAGCCGCAGTAGGTGCAGCGGCGACAACGCGTCGTTTGTATTTTTATTTTGCCCACCGCCCGATATCGTCGCAGCAGTCGCGCGTTTCGGGAAGCCGGTGGGCCGTAGGTACGCTTAAATGTGTCAGCGACGGCGCCCGTTGTGTCACCGCCGCACCTACTACGATCAGTCCACCGTCTGACCACACGAATCGCTCGCTCATTGGCCAATCTTCTTTAATTAATATCTCAAAATTTTACGTGGTTGTTCGTAAAATGGTATAGAACTTTTCTGTTCAGATTAACGAAATCTACTTGTATATTTTCGGTGAGATACGTTATACCAGACACCCTGTATAATGAAAAAAATGTTTTTATTTTTCGTCTACGTGCTTTAGCAAGCGAAGATATTGCGATGTAAGGGAGATATCCGATTTGGGCAATTTATATTTAAGAAATGTCATTATCGTGTGTACTGTTGTTTTTTTATTGTTAGACAGCGCAGTGTCTTATCTTATGAGTTTTCACTGAATCACGCGCACGTTATTATCGACCCAGTTTCATTATTAGACGATTATCGAGACTGTAATTTATTGAGAATATATTCAATGTTTCCATGACAACATCAATGACGACAACGGATGGGTGGATCCGGCAGTAGAAGTTGATGCCGTCAGGAGTTCTGCGAGTCACCGTTTACAAATTTTAAAAATACTGAATTCTAATTCAAACAGTGTGTACAGATGTTTAAAATACAGCATGAAAATCCTGAATTGATATATAGATATAGAATTGATATATTGATATAGGATGTAGCTAGAGTAGCAAGAATTATTGCGGAACTAAAGATGAGTTTTATAAATAAAGTTATATAATAAATTAAATAAATAAAGTTTTATAAACTTTTATTTTTATTTATTATTTTTATCAATCATCTTTTCCTTCTTTTCTTCATTTTCTTTCTTTTTTATATTATACTTACTATATTTACGTGAGTGTTACTTCTGAAGTGACTTACTCGAATTATGATAACGGAGATCTAGTGGCTAGATTCCCGTTCACGCGCAGTGAATTATCATAAGTTAAGTAATTCGAGTAATTTATTCAAAAGTAATGCTCGCGTAAACGTAATATCGGAGTAAGAAAGACAGACCACATGGATAAAGGAGATATCACCCATCCCCTCCATACCGAGACTGGTTTCAGGCATCACTGCATTTCCTTTGACTTATGATGAACTTTGATATTTACTGACAACCGACGGGAAAGGCCGATCCTTATCGCGCCATTCTGGTCCACTCGCGCCATTCGCACTGCTCGCAGTACAGCGCTTAAGTTCTTTCCTTCCGGCTCGTGAAGGCTCACATTTAATGCTTTCTCTTTTTATTTCATGACATCTCTACCGTTCGCACAGCACACCACGCGCCATGAAAACGATCAGAGATTGGAATAGGACGAATTGATGAGCTGCGCGAAGCTCATTGAACTACGCGTTCGTTTAAGGTAATCTAGCGTGACAGGGTCGTGAAAAGAAAATGCGAGTCCCATAAAAAGTAAAAAATATTTAATCACAATCATTATTAGTATATCATTATTAGTATATTGATGAAGGACAAGCAAATATTAGTTTATTAGTTTCATTTGAATTCAAGCACGCGGTGTTATCACTAGTCGCAGCAGTATCCTCACCTTTCACATTCAATACCACTTATTCCTTCAATTTTCTAGATTTCATTACAAGACACGGTGAAAAATTCTGAGATAAATTAACTATGTTCAAAAAAGATTAAAGAATAAAATATTAATTTTTTGTGTCATTCTATCAATTAGTTCTCTCTTAAAAAGAGACAGAAGTCGTAACCAGAAGGGTTCAAAGCGTTGCGTTATTATGTCGCATACTTATGTTCATCTAAAAAAATGCAAGAAAAAAACTAATGCCATTAAAAAGGAATTTAATTAAAATGTTATTCCAAGTATATTGAAGGTAATAAGTAATATCTTTTTAATATATTTTTTACGTAAAATTAGACTTAAAAAAAATTTAAATTGTTACATATCAGTCCTATTTCGTTTGTTATTGATTATTTTTTCTTTAATTTTATACGCGTCTTAATAATCGAAAAACTTGATTTGTACAACACTTGTATTTGTTTTAATAAATGGTTTTAATAAATGATTGTTTTAAGCATCGATATTTTGCGATAAATATTAAAAAGATGACGACAAAAGAGACCGAATTTCCGACAAAATAAATCAATTTTTCATTATTTTGTTAGCCGGATACCAGACAGTACGACAGCTGTAGGGTGAGTGCACCTGGCTGTTTATATAGGGTGGTTCTCGTAATTTTGCTACAATGCTTCTTTTTCCATCTGATCAAATCTGATGTTATTTTCAACTTCATAATCGACAAATATTAAGTCAATTTTTTATAGATTGCAGACATTCTATACGTTTCAAACATATAATTAATGCATTTTTTTAATTTTATATACACGATTCTTAAACATAGTTATATTATTTAATTAAAACTAAAATAATTTTAGAAAACCTTTAATTTTGTTTATATTTCTGTCTTACATATATCTTTTTACTATGTGCTTTTTTCAACGTTGAATGCATTTACATTGTAATTACACTTGTCGCAATAGTTATTAGCGCTATCTCGCGTTAATTAAGATTGCATTATCGTTTATTCTTCCGATACACGTGTATCATTTCATTACATATTCTCGGTTATAAGAAATCACTTTCTCAGTTCTACGCAAACTCGTGCACAAAAAAACTATTTTGCATCGACATTTCAAGGAAAGTGTTTTCCTCAGGAAACACACTATATGGATATTTCTTGTGGTGTATTGTTAGCAATGTCAACTGATTAAACTTCGGTTGTGCACTCGTATGAGTTCATACGAGCCTGCTTTGGCTTCGGGTCTTGTGTATTAAAACGAGAAGAAAGAGAGAAAAGAGGGAGAGAACCAGGGACATATGTGAACAGCTGTGCGGCCCCTTTTGCGGGGCGCCTTTTAAAATGGCTGCTCATTCGCCCGGTGAGCTCGTCTTTCACGGTTACGAGAAAACGTTCTTTCGCGTGGCGCGTGACTTCGAGCCTATTCTCAACCGTGTCTTGTCTCATTTTGTTGCATCGCGACACGCCGCTCGTCTTTATTTCAGATCTGAATCGCGTTTTTCCACTCAAAAATATGAATTATGCAATCGAGATAAAAAATCCGAGATAAAAAAAAAATAATGAGAAGATTTTTGCAACGTGGGAAGGTTTAACTTTCGAAAACACAACGGATGAATTCCCCGCGACGACCGCTCGAATCTCATAGTCACAACCTTGCCTCGATGGGAAAAAGTTGTGACATAACGCGATAAGCATGTGTCGAAAAATAAAAAGTGTGGAGATGAGTCAGAGGATATACAAGGATACATTTAAATTTTCAGTGATGATTTGAAAGATGCAACGAGCCGTTGTTTCTCTGCCTCGCAATATCTATTTAAGATTTTCGAATCGAGAGAACTCCATTAATTGTATAAGTTGACAGTACAAATATGAGTTGCCGTTATGACTAAAGATTTCAAAGATTTCGCGTTCAGATACGTCAAAAGCTTCAACGATGTTCTCTTTCGCAAATATGTTATGATATAAATCATCCCAAGAATTGTGCTTGACGTCGCAAAGTAGAATACTTTTGATGATTATGTGAGTTATGACATAGTTTCTTTATCGAATCTTTTGGCGATGCTTCATTATTTCTATACAAAAATCTTTCGTAGTTATATAAGAAACTACTACTTCTAACTTCTATATTTATTCATCAGACATTTTCAATTTCTCAATGAAAATTCTTTAGATCGTTTTAGATTGCATGGGATGTTCGTTAAATTTAACATTCGCGACAGTCGCAACAGCTGATTACGAATTTCACGGCGAGGTCAGGCACAAAAAAAGAAAAGAATAATTGCATCTGCGCGCGGTTATAAATCGCGCACGAGAGAATGGCTGGCACTAGTAATCGAGCAATAAACATAATTCTCGGCGAGCTCTGTTTCGCGGCCATCGGAGCTCTGTGACGCGTCTTCTGTGGAGAATTAAAATGCTTGCCGTCGAGCACGTGCTAGCCGGTCGTTAAGAGATCGCATTTAATTCGCCGGTTGAGCACAACTCTTCGAACATACAATTAAGCTTGATATAATACGTGCGCAACGATCAGCGTGATCGTCGTTGCGATTTTAAAAGACGGAAAAAGATTAAAACAACCGCGCCCGTTTGTATAAAAACATCAATTAAAAAATGATTTATTTCCCGTTACCGTCCGATTTTGCTGAGAAAATAAAATTTCTCTATTAAACATTTAGTCTTATTTCAGAGAACATTACTTGTTTCCTTACCGCGATTGATAATCGGCGATAGGAATAACAATTCATAGTGGGTGAGTGCTTCTACATTCGCGCTAGAACCGAGAAACGAAGCTTGTCTATAAAAAGCCTCCGCGTCCGCAACGATTCCATATATGGGGATGCCTTCTCCTTCTCTCTCTTGCCATGTAGAAATTATATGCGAAAACTGCAAGGGAATCGTGAGAAAATGAAACTTTCAAGTGCGTTAGGAAAATGAACAGACCACCGGGTCGGAATTACAGTTAACGCTCTTGTTTCGCCGATGCGTTCTGCCTTTCTTCCGTTGCTTCTTGTCTTTCCCGCTGCTTCTCTAATGCGGATTGGCAAGTTACCAACGTCGGCATTCTTAGATGCATAAAAAAAAACTATTTTCTCATTTGTAGAAGACAAGAATGGCGTCTCATATCGGAGAAACGGATTCACATTGCTCCAACGAAAACGATGCTCGTAAATATTCAAAGTGTCCGAATATCCGACATATCTAAATTTCGCGCGTGTGTATTGTAATATTGTACATTGTACTCTATTCTCGTGTTCTGCGTACATCAGTTAGCGTAACAATATTTCTCCCAGTATTGAAATATATTCGTTTATATGCCTGTTAACATATAATCTCGCTATGCATTGAATGATTCGTTTACAATATATAGGGTGTTCTTAAAGTTTCTAAAAACTATTTTGCGGAGTAACAGAAATTATAGAAACCAACTTTGAGACATGAAAAAATATCTATGTATTTAAATAAAATATAATACATGATGCAGGGACCTAATTTAATTAAAACTAAAATAGTTACATAGTGACCATCAGTGTCTCAGATCTCAGACGAATCAACTGTTTTATGAAACAGATACACACTTTCAAGCACTGCGTCTTTTGATCACTTTAGTAATACGATTTCGAAGATCAGCTTACATCTTTAATTTTTCTAACTCATCTGACACTATTATATTTTTTATCTGGAGTCTCATTAAGCCCGAAATTTATCATAGAAGAATTAGAAAATAGTTGATCTTCGAAATAGTATTATTAAAGTGGTTCAAAAGATAACACCAGAGCAATGCTTGAATGTATGTTTCGCGGAACGGTTGGTCGTTTTAAGGTCTGTAAACATTATTATTATATGATCACTACATAAAAACTATAATTAAATAATGAAATTAGATCCACATATAGTATTTTGTTTACATATATACATTTTTTCATGTCTTAAAAGTGTTTTTATCATTTCTATTTCATAAAATAGATAGTCATTTTAGGAACACCCTGTATGTTTGTACTATACGTATTGTGTGTGGACCCAGTGGTTTTATTCTACATGGCAAAAATTTAATTACGTTTGAAATTTTATATCTCTAAAAAGCTCGAAACAATGAAGAAATCTGCCTAAGGCTTGTTAGGTAGATGCATCAGTACGTGAAGGGGGGAAGAAGAACTCACCTGCGACAGGAGCTTTGGGAAAGTGTGCGCGTGACTGTTGTGTCCGGCTGACCGCTCGGCTCTTTGTTGTTGCTGTTCCTGCTGTTGCTGCGCCGCGGCCTCCGATCTGAGATCGTGCCTCCATCTCAGTACCCCCATCATAACGCGCGGATGGTCGCAATGGAAACCGTTAAAAAAATTACTTTTCTCGATTAATCGACGTTGCGCTCGGATTCACGGCTAACTTCACTTGGTTCGATGATGCCACGGTATTCTACCTCTAATGATCTACGCTTTCGATCTGTCGAGATTGTTGAAATCGAGAACTCGTCCGAGTTTCGTGCCTTCGAATGCGTAGGGGATTTACTTTCTATCTTACGGACACAACCTTCTCAAGAGCAGATACGAGCGCGTAATTTCAGAACACTCCGATCAGTGAAGCATGAAGTATCGATAGCTGTATCATGGACCAGTGATATCTCGACATTGATTTCGCTCCAAACTCCGTCTTCGATGCGTGCTAATTTCTCGATAAAGTTACCAAGAAATCGGTCGCATTCTTTGCGCGTCGATTCGAAGCAGTATTTCTCAGGAGGTAAAGTTCTTCTCGACGGCACAAGATTCCTCAATCTGCCACGTGGAAAGAAGGCGGTTCCAAAAACGATTTGGAATCTTACAGTATCCGATCGGGCCTGAATACAGACGCCGTTGTCCGGCGCCGACGATCCTCGTCGCCGGTCATGCCGACTGTCATTCCGTGTCGGCCACTCCAAATTTCGCACTCCCAAAACAAAGTGCACGCGACGCGACCTGTTTTCCGTCTCTCTTTCTCCCTCGCTCCACTCTGCGCTTCACTCGCTCTCGCAGCTTTCGTGAACAAATGATGTTGGTAGGAGATGCGAGGTTCGCCGAGCGAGGTCGGAATAGAAAGTTAGAGATCATGCGAGAAGATCGCTGTAGCGTCCTACACGGTGCAACGCGCGTGAGCGACTGCATGCACGCGAAAGGACAACGCACGAGACGGAACGGTATTCGAACGGCACTACGTGACCTCACGTCGTGAGTACGAAGACGCGACTGAAACTGAGCGCGTTCGGCTAAAGCAGCGAGCGCGCGTTTGCCGTCCCTCCACAGTGCTGGATAAAGAGAAGCCTGGGAGGAGGGGACGCGAACAGCATGAAACTTTGGTTGTACGCGAAAAAAATTGAAGTACCTCGTTTCCAATCCGATGAGAGAAACACCTCAAATGAAATAAAATTCGATTACGTTGAATTTAGTAGTCTTCCTATAAAAAAAAGATGTAAATCTCTTCCTTCTCAGTGAGCATTATGTTATCAAAAAGAGCTCTTAAAGTATTCAGGTTTCAGAGTTGGATGTCCGACAACGCCGTCTTAAAGATAATATAATGATGTCAATAAGTCCTCTGATGCGTCAATTTTAGAGGTGAAAAAGACATCATATAAATGATATCCAAAAGAATATTAGAATCTGACTTCTTATAAATGTCATGAAAATGTTAATATTAAGAATTGTTATTTATGGCATTTATATTCTTACGTATTTTATTACATAAAAAAAGAAATATAATATTGTATGTATATAAGTTTTTTATTATAAATACAGAATCTACAT
>CABEGB010000539.1:0-26826 GCA_901521435.1 Crematogaster levior | reverse complement strand
CTCTCTCGCGAATGCTTCAGCTGCTTTGTGCGCATGCGCTAACAGCGTTAGTCAGACACGACCAGGTAATGTTTTCTCTTTTCGTGTTCTTTCCGTCTCATTTTCTAATGCTTAGCCTCTCGCTCACACTCACTCAATAGACGCGCCTGCGCATAACGAGGCTTAAGCGTCTATGCCCATATTTGGAATTCGTGCGTCTCTCTTTTATGAGCCTCGACCTCTCATTGCGAAGATACGGAACTAGCAATATAGTATTACATATATGCATTTTCGCACCTTTAGGTTAGAATATCTTGAAATCCTGATGGCGGAATCCTGAGGAATCAGATTCAGATTCAGCGCACCAAATTTCTTCGGGAATCAGTATTATATTCCCTGCGATATTAAATACCCTATAATTTGTAGACTTGTGTAATTCTCAATGTTCTCAATGTTCTCAAATAATTAGTAACTTATACTTATTAACTAATATGTTTATTTGCATGTATTTTTACATAATAATGTTTTATGTAATGCATATTTAATTTATGATAGTTTAATTTAATAGTTTACATTATTATAATTATTAGCATTGGCAAATATAAAAAAATATCTGTTAATATAAAATTTATGTATAAATCGTCATTTAAATTATGAATATATACAATTTGTAATAATTGAAAAAAGAAACATACAAAAAAATTTCTCAAAAATGTCTTAAAAAATTTAAATCTGTAACTTATCACGATAATTTTCTAGAATAATCCTGGTAGTATAATAAATAAGCTTCAAGAATGTTGTAACATTTGAGAAACAAGTGCATTTAATGTGTACATATGTTACAAAAGTGTGCACTATGTACACTTTCAACGCCATTTTGACTCCAAATCACTTTACTTCATGGACGTAGGAAATATATGAACGGAGTGTAAACGGCATTTATAGGCGAGGGGTATGAAGCTTGAGAAGTGAGGGGAAATTTCTGGTGACCATATTGGTTCATCATGTTTAAGCATATATATATTATGTTCTATATATGATCTTGATCTATTTACACGTAGTTAATATGGTGAGGCCTACGAGACTTTAGCCATTTTAGCTAGCTGCTGTGTTCTGTTCTGTGCGTTTTGTAGGTTCTGTGTGCTGCGTGTGGCTCGCCTTACACTCACGACCAATTATGTATTTCGAAATCTATTGAGTATTGAAACTATTTTAAATCGCATGGGACGCTTGAGAAATTGGGCATTTCATGTCTCGTTCTACAGTTTACAGATTGCTATATTCGCCACTATATGGCGCTATTTTCGACCGTGGATCTAGCCACTAGTCGGCCATTTGTGTTCGTCAATTCCGTGAAAGTAGACTTTTTTTCCCCTCACTCTTTGGGCTTCACTCCGCGAAATTAAGACTTAAGCACAATAGAAAATATAAGGAACAGAAAACAGATATTAAGCCTCGTCTACAATAGTTGCACAGGCTGTGTCGCAGGTCGCATAGGCCGTGTTGTATGTCGCAGGCCGTGTCGTATGTCGCAGGCTGTCGCAGTCGCAAGAGCCCTTGTCGCACGGAGTTAAGTCAACTTCAACTTTCTGCGACTGCGACAAGCGTGTCGTATAAGATCAGCCAATCACAGCACAGAACGTTGCCGCGCGAAGTGCTTTGACGATTTGCGTGTGTTGCTAGCTATCCGTGGTGTATTTTCTGGTCGCACCCACCATCTTCTGTTGTGCGATTCAGTAAGTAAACGGTAATATAAACATATTAAATTTAAAAATTGGGAGCAAAGTTGAAGAAAAATTAGTAATTGCTGCCGATCATTCATTGCGGCTGCAGTCGACTTAATGCGAACAATCCTTGCGACATATTGTAAATACTAGTCTAGCGACACATGCGACAACTTTCCTGTGACACTACTACTTACGACATACGACACAGCCTGTGCGACTATTGTAGACGAGGCTTTAGAGATAAGGAATAAGGAATAAGGAATAAGAATTAAGGACCAGTTTAAAAGCACAATAAAAATATATATAAGCAATAGGAGGTTAAAATATAAGCGATAGCAAGGTTCGGAAATTTCATTTGGATATGTTCTAACCTTGTTTAAAAATTCTTTTTTACAAATCTTAAATATGGATAGGATGAATACATTAATGTGGACAGGTCTGAGTCTACAAATGATAGGTTTCATGTTATGAAGAAGAAAAAAAAAATCTAAATGATAGAAATCACGACGTTGGTAGGTTCATCCTATAAATCTTCGTCGGGATGTACTTGGACATTTTACAACTTTAATTCCAGAATTGAAAAATAATGAAGAGTTGTTCTTTTGGTATACAAAAATGTCATTAGAGATTTTTAATCAATTATTGGCGAAAGTTTCATCATTCTTGGTAAAAAATAGCAATAGAAAACCATTGTGTCCTGAGCAACGTTTATTAATAACGTTAAGGTCTGTTGCATTAGTTATGTATAAGGTGTAGTAAAAAGAAATCCATTATTTTTGCATTAAATTGAAGGCTTTATTTAGCATAGTTAGAATAATCCGATAGGTCAAATATGCACCGTTTTGTTCGATAACTTGTTGCCATTTTGAAGGTAATTTCATTATGCCTCTCTCATAGAAACCCTCGTCCCTATTGGCAAAAAACTGGGACAGTCGATTTTCACAAGCTTCTCTTGAGGCGAATTTTTCACCAGCAAAATCATTCGCCATAGACAGGAACAGGTGGTAATCACTTGGTGCCAGGTCCGGACTATAAGGTGGATGCATAAGAACCTCCCAAGCTCCCGGAGCTTCTGGCGAGTCACTATCGATGTGTGTGGCCTGGCGTTGTCCTGATGGAACACAATTCCTCTCCTCTTGGCCAAAGCTGGCCGCTTCTGGGCGATTGCTTTCTTCAGACGGTCCAATTGTTGACAGTACAGGTCCAAATTAAGAGTTTGGCCGTAGGGGAGCAGCTCATAGTAGATGATTCCCTGCCAATCCCATCAAACACAGCAAAACCTTCCTGACCGTCAATCCTGGCTTGGCCACCGTTTGCGCCGGTTCACCGCGATTCGACCACGACCATTTTCGCTTGACGTTGTCGTAAGTGACCCACTTTTCATCACCAGTAATCATCCGCTTCAGAAATGGGTCGATTTTATTGTGATTCAGCAGCGATTTGCAGATGGAAATTCGGTCCATGAGATTTTTTTGCGTTAACTCGTGTGGCACCCATACATCGAGCTTCTTTTTGTATCCAGCCTTATTTAAGTGGTTCCAAACGGTTTTTTGTGCAATGTTTAGCTCCTGGGCAATCGAAACAGTGCTTACATGACGGTCGGACTCGACGATTTCCATTATTTTATCGACATTTTCGACAATTGGTCTTCCAGAGCGTGGTGCATCTTTGACATCAAAATTACCGGAACGGAATCGACGAAACCAAAATTGCGCGTGATTGGCTGTTACAGTATCAGGACCATAAACACTATTCACATTTTCAGCCGCCTGGCTTGCGTTTTCGCCTTTATCGAAGAAAAACTGTAAAATATGGCGTATTTTCTCTTTGCTGGTGTCCATCTTTGACGCGCGCTCAAACAATACTGAGTCAAGCAATCACAAAACTGTCTGAGAAGTTTTTTTTGTACGAAATCTTATCTTTCTAACGCCATTAACGCCATTCTTAAGCGTAACCCGATCGCACTTATACAACGCGAGATACAGATTACTAAAGCCATCTATTGGAAAAATAATGGATTTCTTTTTACACCTAATAATTGATCAATATTCATGGTCAGCGAATGCCATGATGAGATGCTGCCCGTATACCGGTTCAATTGCGACTGCGTATATTTTATCATTTAGATTCCAACGGATGTTCTTTGGTTTTGTTCTTTATCTTTTCATTGTGCGTTGAGCCATCTATTTTCAAAGGTTGAAACGCAATTGTTCCTTATTCCTTATTTCTTATCTCTAATATCTGTTCCCTGTTCCTTATATTTTCCATTGTGCTTAGGTTTTTAGACTCCGTTCATATATTTCCTACGTCCATGCTTTATTTGTAACCTTCGTGAACAATAAGCGCCATATTGGAGACAAAGCTCACAACCTTCAATTGGTCACACTTTTTTTGTCCTATGCCATATCTAGTTATATACAGGGTGATTCAAAACAACCCCCGAATATTGAAATGTCGTATTCCTGAATGAATTCTGAGATGATTTTTTCTTTACCAAAATTTTCTCCGAAGCTTAGCTTTTGAGTTATAAAGAGAAATAGTTAACGAATTACGGAAAGAGTACGAAAGGTAGACAGGGGCGACGCAACTCACTGTCCGACGCAGGTGACGTGGGGCCCCTCAGCCTTAGCTTATCGCTTTACGTATCGATACACACGCACATGACACATTCTCTCTCTCTCTCTCTTTCTCTCTTATTCACTCTTACCCTGACTTATTTTCACTCTTGCTCACTCACTATTATTTATTTTTGTAATTAAGAAACTAATTGTAAGCTTAGGAGATAAATTTGCAAAAAAATGTGAGTGTCAGAATTGAGTCAGGAATACGACATTTTTTTCAATCACTTACCTGTAGAGATGCGATGACTTTGTGTTATTGTTCCTTGAAAGATGGATAGATCGTAATCAATATTTCTTGTGTCTTCCACAACTTTTTATAGATATTAAATCGCGTTTGCACTGACAATCCACAGCTGAGTAATTACATGCAAAATATTCTTCTTTTATAAACTTACGTTTCATACATTTTCACTCACGTTTCACTCACTCGATCACTAATCACTGTCGATCACCAAGTAATTATTTGACTAAAAAGAAATCACTCAAAGAAACACACGATACACAACACGCGACACGTGTTTACTTGGTGACAGCAAGCAGTCGACTGATTTTTGGTTATGGTTGTACTAGCGCTGCCAACCGTAAATGCAAGCGTACGATTAATCAAATACCTTCATTATTAAATGTTTAACATTAAACACTTTTACTTATTCTAATTAACCTGAAAATGAATATCATACGTTTCTTGTATTGCCGAATTCTGAATATTGAAGGTAGTTTCTCTTTATAACTCAAAAACTAAGCTTCGGAGAAAATTTTGGTAAAGAAAAAATCATCTCAGAATTCATTCAGGAATATGATATTTCAATATTCGGGGGTTGTTTTGAATCACCCTGTATATAGATCAGTGGTTGACACTTACATACATATTCGTTCCTTTCTTTTTGCTACTGCTGTTCACAGAGCTCACTATCCATAGAGATATTAAACTAGAGTGCGCAAGAGGCCGAATCCCGTGATAGAAGCTAAGAGAGATGAATGCGAAAAATTCCCTCTGTTTCTTTCTAGCCGAGCGCTGTGATTGGCTACATTGACCGTCTGCTTTCTCCCCTCTCGGGCATCGCGTGGTCGGCGGAGCCTAAGCGCGGGAGCTAATCACAGCGCTCGGCTAGAAAGAGATAGAGGCAACTTTTCGCATCCGTCTCTCTCTTAGTCTATATCGCGTCCATTTACAGGCAGCGGTAGCTTTTGCGCACTCTAGTCTAATATCACTATGTCACTATCACTATCATGCTATTGACTCTAGTAGTGTTGTGTTGGTAGCTCGACAGCGAGCTCTCCGAACACATTTCATGTTTCATTTTTTCGTAATAGCCATTCTTTATCATATTTATTGTTGAACAATTTTTTTCTAACGAGCTAACGACACGGGAATCTGATAAAACTCTATCTCAGTATAAGTTACTTTTCTTATACTTTGACAAATCTATTTTATAATTTTTGTGTTTTTCTATTTCAGAAGTCTCAAAATATATATAACGTTTCTTAATCTAATCAATTTCTATAAAAATATATTTTCTTCAAATTTTAATTGTTACTTTCTTGAGTCATAGCGGTAGAATAATTAAAATTTACAGAAATTACATATTGCTCATTAAACAGGTAATTATTTACAAAACCGACGCCATCGATTTCAATGACCTTGACATATATCAAGGTCATCTTCCTGAGTGACCTTCAGAAGGTTTTAGCCGTCACTCGTTTTTTATTAAAAAATTATTAACAAAAAGGAGTTTGAAAAATAGTGAATTTGGAACACACCAAAGGGCGAGCGCAGAGGGACCTTCGGCCCTCCACCCGCACCCCCCCTCGCCGAGTGGAACTCACTCCGCGTGGAAAGTCGCATGAGTGTGGAAATCGCTTCGCAAAAATTAACATATTGAAGAAAGATTTCACAATTTATTATAATATAAGTATAACAACACGTTCTCTTTTCAGTGTCATTCTAAGTCATGGTTCTATTATACAACGTTCGAAACATGTAAATATTGTTTTTATACATAAGATGTGAGATCTTATTTTGGGCCGAAATTCCACGCGAAGCGAGTTCCACCCGGCGAGGGGGGTTGCGGGTGGGGGGCCGAAAGCGCTCCCCCCTTCGGTGTGTGTGTGTGTGTGTGTGTGTGTGTGTGTGGGTGTGTTCCAAATTCACTATTCTCCAAACTTCTTTTTGTTAATAATTTTTTAATAAAAAACGAGCGACGGCTAAAACCTTCTGAAGGTCATTCAGGAGGATGACTTTGACAATATATGTCAGTCATCGAAATCGGCGATGGCGTCAGTTTTGTAAATAATTACCATTAAACATTTTATACATACTTAAATTTTTCTATTATTTTTACTAACAACTTTAAGAATCTTAAAAATATGTGTAAAGATTTTAAGTAACTTTTATTCTATATTCTTATTATATCCCAAACAGCACAAGATCTCCTGGGGACGTTTCAGAGACGTCCTGAGGACGAAGGGACGTCCTTGGGACATCTGTGCTGTTAGGGATGTAATTTCACAGATAGATCATTTATATATTAGGTGTACAACTTTGGTTCCGCCATTTTTTTCCGAAATTCGAGGCTTTATTGTAAAAAACTGGTTATACATTTATGATTCAAAGTATTGTCCATAGCTGGCCACTACTTTCTCCCATTTTTCGGGCAGCGTACGAATCCCGCGTCGAAAAAACTGGTCATCTTTTGAGGCGATCCACGAATCGATCCAATTTTTTACTTCTTCATAAGACCGGAAGTGCTGGTCAGCCAGGCCGTGTGCCATTGATCGAAACAAGTGATAGTCAGAGGGAGCAACATCTGGAGAATACGGCGGGGTAGGACTTCCCATTTCAACGTTTCCAAGTATGTCTTGACCACTTTCGCAACATGGGGTCGAACATTGTCATGCTGCAAAATCACTTTATCATGTCTGTCGTTGTATTGCCGTTTGTCTTTCAATGCTCGGCTCAAACGCATCAATTGCGTTCGATACCGATCGTCTGTGATTGTTTCAGTCGGTGTTTTTAACAGCTCATAATACACTACGCCGAGCTGATCCCAAATACAGAGCATGACCTTGGAGCCGTGAATATTCGGTTTGGCCATCGACGTGGAAGCATGGCCGGGAACTCCCCATGATTTTCTGCGCTTGGGGTTATCGTAATGAACCCATTTTTCGTCCCCAGTCACAATGCGATGCAGAAATCCCTTCCGTCTTTGCCTTTCAAGCAGCTGTTCACAAGCAAACAAACGCCGTTCAACATCTCTCGGCTTCAACTCGTACGGCACCCAATTTCCTTGCTTTTGAATCATTCCCATGGCTTTGAGGCGTTTTGAAATGGCTTGTTGAGTCACTCCCAATGATCGTGCCAATTCTTTTTGATTTTGACGAGTCTTGATCAAGTAATGCCTCCAATTCTGCATCTTCGAAAACCTTCTCTCTTCCACTATGTCGGTCTTCGACGTCAAAATCATCGTTCTTGAAGCGTTGAAACCACTCACGACACGTTCTTTCACTAATAGCGGCCTCACCATAAGTATTTGAGAGCATTCGATGAGCCTCAGCTGCAGATTTCTTCATATTGAAGCAGAAAATTAAAACCTCCCGCAAATGACGAGAATTTGGCTCGTAAACTGACATTTTCAATCGAGAATAACTTTATGATGCAGACACAAATCGACTAATGTTTCTATGAGGTTATGTTGACAGGTGCTCAAGTTTATTGTATGACGTCTACGATCTACTCATTTCGACCACCACTTATCGCTAAAGCCATCTATAGGAAAACGGCGGAAGCAAAGTTGTACACCTAATATTATGTAATTTGAAAAATAATAAATTAATAAAAAATAATATATTAAGCTAATTGTCGCTTTATACAAACGTTTTGATTTAAAAAAAACGTAAAATATTTAGTTAAATATTCATAAGATATTTGTAACGAAACGTTCCGTTACGAAGTCACCCCCGGTATAAACAATCGTTTTCGCGCCGCGCCAACCCTCCCGTCACCAACCTGCGGATATAAACACCGTCGTTTTTGGGGTAAAAATCATCTTTCCTACGACCAGCGAGCTGAGCAGGTCTCACCATCGAAGATATAGTCTCCGGATCCTATTCCGCACGCGTGTTGAGCGAGCAATTCCTCCAGAGTGCGAGTTGAGCATCTTCTAGAGTCGTGTATTGAACGACAATTCCCCGCCTATACATCTAGCCGACTACGGGTTGAGTAGTTAATTTCCGAAGACCACGTGTTGAGTGGCAAGTCACGCGGTGAGTGACAACCCCCGCCTCGTGATGAGAGGTCTTCCACCTCTCCCGACATCCCTTTAATTAATCCGCAAACCGCATCGCTGAAGTACGACGGAGTCCGCCGATTCCGCCCGATCTCCGCGACCAGAGTCGCGCCGCCAAAATACCGCGAAGTCCGCCGATTCCGCCCGATCTCCGCGACCGGAGTCACGCCGCCGAAGTACCGCGAAGTCCACCGATTCCGCTCGATCTCCGCGACCAGAGTCGCGCCGCCGAAGCCCCGCGAAGTCCGCCGATTTCGCCCGATCTCAGCGATCAGCGTCGCGCTGCCGAAACACCACGGAATCCTACGATTCCGCCCGAACACAATCAGCGATATCACGCCGCCGAACGATTACGAACCGAGCCGAACGTTTTCGACGGCTATTAAGCCGCATTCACGCGCACCAGCGCCAGCGAGCATAATCATTAATCCGGCAATACCAGAACTTGTATATATTGTAAATAGTAGTAGTCTTTAGAATAAACCTAGTTGTAAGTGTACACGAACGCCTATTCACTCAACCTTCGATTCCGCTGCCCGAACACTGGATTCCCACGGCTATCCGCAGCACAGTCCAAAATCCACTGTTACATATTTAATTCAAACATATTCGATTCAGGTTTGAATCTACTTGAAGGTATTGCTTTTGTTTTTTTAATTAATAGAGTTTATTTAATACATCCGTCTAAATCTGCGCAATTTTGTTCGCGAATTTTTATGAATTTTTTATGAATATTTGTAATGTATCACCACACCATATGTACATATGTATTGGCTCTATAAAAAGGCTTTTATCTACTCCAATTTTTAATTAATAGAGTTGGAAACTATGGCTGTGGTTACAAACATTATTTGTTAGTATTATATGCTCCGAAGCATTTCTCTTCCTCTTCTATCTTTTTTGAAAGAAAGGACAAGAAGAATTTGAAATATTTATAGTGGCAGCTTGACCACAATCTATTATCAACAGATTCGAATTTACTTGTAAAATATTTCATCTCATTACTAGTTCTGATTTTTAATATAATCTGATTTTTATAAATTACAATAAGATCGGAAAAAGAATACTGTGGAAATAAATAATATAATTTAATAATAGATTGCTTAAATAATAAAACAAATAACAGAATTTAATAATTAGAAAGTTTTCAATACTTGCACGGTCGCAGATGCACTATCTGCTCTGGTCTGCAAGAAATGTATTCAATCTCTTTTTTAGACATTTAGACATAATAAAAAATCATTTTACATAATCTAAAGCATACAGGAAATAATTTATTTTTTTAAATTTAAATAATTTATATTTTGTTCATTTTTTAAGTGCATCTTAATGCATATCACAATGTCAAATTGATACTTTTTCTTTACCAACGACTAACATACCTATGTTTTAAAAAATGTTCTGAAAAACTCACAAAATTGGGATATTTTAATTCGGATTTATTCAATTGGCGACAAAAACTGCTGATCTAAACGATGACTGATTCAAAACTATGTTTACTTAATATGCCACTAGTAAAAGAAAAGTGTACTATACGAATATAATAATGATAGCTTACAGCTTTCGAATACCAATGGACACTCTTGCACGTCGAATGGGAACTTCTCTAATCGAAGGCCACAATTAAGGGTGGTTTCCAATCTGAAATTTAAACGAACACTCTATAATCGATCTGTCGCTAGTCACACAGTCGTTGTGAAAATTTATATGTAAAATAAAAAATAAGTTAAGAAGAAGATTATGAAAAATAAAAATTTATCGGGTACATCTTTCGCTGGATGCTTCTTTAAGATTAAATATCGAATACCTAGTGTTTAATATGACCATGCCATAAGAGCTGATAGAGATGAGTAGATCTTTGACGCCGTTCCCCATAACGGCTGAGGTACGCTCGTTAGCAACGTATACAGTAGGCGTCCAAATTAACTCGTGAGTGTTTTGACCGCCGTATATTTGAGTCAAATATGGAGCTATATCCACGAATTTGAGCCGTTTATCCAGATATCGGAATTGTAGCATTAGATGTACATCAAATTGCTGCAATATATCGTTTATTTCTTCTCTATTAACGTTCTTCGGCTACGCTTATATACTATGCATTACCTGCAAGACATAAATAGGAATATAAATAAAATTATAGAGATACCAGAGTTTTGGCCATGTTGGATTTTATCATGTAGATAAAAGCTCTGGTATAAATTTTGATCGGATCCATCTCATTAATCACCCCGGGCGGTCTGACCATCTTATCGTAACGACATTCATTTGCCAATTCTTGTAGAAGTTCCGTTTGTGTCATGGAACTGCTAAATGATGGACAATTTCCCGATCTGCAATAACATTTTGTGTTTGCTCCAAATATATATAAGACATTAACTCTGATTTCATTACGTAGACCTAATGAATTTAAATCTAAATATTTATATTTATTGTATTTTTTTCCGATATTGCGTATCTAATATCGGGATGACTTAATAAAACTTCGCAAACACGAGCAAAAACATGATCTCGATTAATTTAAATTGAATATTATCATAAGATAAGATTTCTGTAAAAACTATTTGAAGATGAAAATTGAATCAAATTTATTATTTTAGTTTTCTTCTGGGACTTATAAAATGTATCATGGAATATATAATAAAAAATTAATGAATGTCCTCAAGAATGTCCTCCGTCTTGGCTACGGCCGAGATAATAGTGTGACTGAATCATACGTATTGGAAGTGATATTTTTCGAGCACGGGCAGTACATCTCGATAAATTTAATCGTACTCAAAGCATAGTGACAACCGAGTAGAACCGGCAAATAACTCGGCGAAGACCCGAAGACAGTGTTCCATATAAAATCAGCTTGCGGGTGGATAAAGACACGTGCCGCCTAGCGGTGACATCATTGTAATACACGGGTTAACAACCGTAAATGATAAAAAATGAAAACATCATTTTTTGGATAATGAAAATATTTTTATACATTCTGTATAACCTATATCCATCCTAATTAAGATAGCCGGGATTTCCGGGAAAGTCCCGGAATTCTTAAGCTTGCCCCGTGTCCAGTAATTGAAGTCTTCTGTCCCGGAAAATTTAAACAAAATCATAACTTTCGTGTATCTAACTGGTTACCGTATTTGTTTGTTTCGAGTACACTGTACACAGCTAACACAGCAGCCTTCAACTGATTTATCTATTCTTATCTAACACTGATTTTTATTTTGACAGTACAAATTGTACGTACTATACTTTGTCAGTTCTGTGCAATAATTATTATGATTATATTTTTACAAAAACTTTTGTTTTTTTACCCTTAAATGTATTCGAGGTTTATAGATTCGAGAGTCACTAATTAATTAAAAATTTAGCTAAAATTCTTCAACAACCCATTTGTCTGTCGCCTAAAAAATGTCTCGGAAATAGTCATTTCGCATCTGACAACCCTAGTGTACATGAGAATATGGTGTCAAAATTTGGAGGAAATCGATTCAGTTGTTTTGAGTTATGCGGTAACAAAAAACAGACTTTCTCTTTATATATTAGTATAGATATATATATAACATTATTTTTATTGACGTAATAATTTAATGTGATGTACATCTGCAGGAATAATATTATAATATAAAGAAGAAAAGTATATTATGGCGATTACATTTTCACAATAAGAACCGCGTGTCATATTTATATGAACATCAAAATCAAAGTTATTATCCAATTGTATATATGTTTTTTTTATTTTAAAAGGTAATATTACAATCTTAAACAACAGTTTAAAGTAGCACCGACGACTTTTAATAAAAAAAATAGAATCTCCTAAAAATTGAACAGAATGTAGATAATTTTATTGAAAATTAGTGGGTAAAATATTTCGAGGCAGCTTATCGACTTAAATTCTGAGAAAAACTCGATTAAATTTCTTTCATTTTTACATGGTTCCTTATGGGATGGCAAACGTAAATCACTCTTTCTTCGTGTTATAAAAAAATAGATTTCTATCCAAAAATAGATGATTGTAGATTATTTCATGAAGATTATAAGAGCTTCAAGAAAATTATATGTTATCGAAATATTAAAGAAAAGGAAGCTGAAAATATGTAGAATACAGTAACGTCGCTCAACAGTGGCTATTGTGCATGCTGTGAGATATGGCAACGTTGCATTCAAGAAGTAGCTATTTCAATTTGCTTCGATACGAACAATGTAAGCAACTTGATGGAAAAAAAATTAAATTGTTGATTTAATTAGATTTTTCGTTTTATTGATTATTAGTATGGCATGGGAAACTAGGAAAGCGTATTTATTTGTAATTAATAGCTACATTCAAACGAAATGGGCATCCTTAGGAGGCGTCCACATGATACGATACCAAACCCTGGTGCCTTAAGGGGGTATTCTGGTCTAGAATTTTGAAAAAATCAATTTTTTTTGCATATTCTTAAAGTTTAGACCTTTAAGAATATATCCTCGAGAGGAAATTTTAAAATTCTAATAATTTACGGAGTTATAGCTATTTTAGCCATTTGAGTACCAGAGGTACTGATGCTTCTAAGGAAGCTAGAATTGCTCGTAAATTAGAACGAGCTTCCGAAAATATATATTTTGAAGTCGAAGAAGGCACACTCTATGAACCAGGAATCGCCGATTAACAAAATGTAAGTATAACCATTCTATGACTTAGACCGCTGCGGTTGCCTGAAACTTTTGCTCAAAACTTTAAACGCGTTTTTCTCAAAACTACTTTTTTCAACACGGTTGACATGATATCTCAAGTTCTATTTGACCGATTGACTTCAAATTTGGTACAAACCTTCAATGTATAACTCTCTATCGCCCCTACCACTTTTGTATCAAAATTATTTTTTTTACTATTTTAAAAAATTAAAAATCATGAGAAAAAAGAGTCAAAAATGCCTTTTTTTTCAAACAGCCGCCATTTTGCGAAAAAAATGTTTTTCACTTTCTCTTAGGTAGGGGCTATAACGACATTCTTACTAATTAAGAATCTTTTTTTAAATTTTGTTTCAGATGACCAGAAGGGTTGCAATCATGTCAACCAGCACACCTCGTTTTTTTTTTACCCCCAACTTTACCAGCTTATAACTTATTTAATTTTCATTTTTTTTTTCAAAAATTTTTTTGTGTATTTTCAAGATATCAATAAATATGTTATAAAAAAATAAATGGTAAAAATATTTTTTGTTTTTTTTTTATCGAGCTCGACAAAACGCCCAAAATTTATGCCTCTAGACCAGAATACTCCCTTAAGGGGATACTAGCGAGATGGCCGAACTCCGACGGGAAAGCGCCCTCATCTAGATGGAACTAAAAATGTCGGTAATTTACCGGAGTTTTTAAATCCGTCGATTTTCTACATTATCGATAAACCCTAAGATACGTCTTTCGCACACAAGGAAAAAGCCCATGTACGTGTGCGCTCGGTGTTCGGCTAGCTTCGGATAGTAGAAGAGCGCAGACATATCTTCCGTCTCCTTCTCTTTCTCTCGCTATAGCTGACGCGCTCGGAAAGGAAAAAGCCGTATACGTGTGCTTGGCTAGCTAGAAGAGCGCAGACACATCTTCCGTCTCCTTCTCTCTCTCTCTCGCTGCGGCTGACACGCTTGGCGATCGAGATTCGAGAACTATATTTCTTACAAGGAGATGGTCAAACTTCCCACCTGAGATTTAGTATGTTGTAAATTCAGTATGTTGTTACATACTGATACCTCTCCTACTAATATAAAATATGGTACAATAACTCGTACCATTATTTTACAAGAAATAATTGTAAAGTCAGTCATGTACGTAATCTACCGATTCGGTAAACTTTTCAAGCAATGAGCGTGGTCGTGTTAGTAAGTCGAGCGGTTAGAATGCTGGAGATCACGAGTTCGAAACAATCCTTTTTTTTTCTATTTCTTAAAAAATTTTTTTTTTAATGTGTCTAAATAATTTATTATGCAATATATTCAACCTATATTAATCCTTAAAAAATATTATATAAATGTAATATTAAAAAAATAAAACATAAAATAAAATATAAAATATTATAATTATATATAATTTTATTATATAAATATATCATATGTAACAACATACTGAATTTAGCTAAATCTCAGGTGGGAAGCTTGACCATCTCCTTGTAAGAAATATAGTTCTCGAATCTCGATCGCCAAGCGTGTCAGCCGTAGCGAGAGAGAGAGAGAGAGGAGACGGAAGATATGTCTGCGCTCTTCTAGCTAGCTGAGCGCACACGGACATGGCTTTTTCCTCGTGTGCGCGCTACCTCACACACACAGGAAAAAGCCGTGTACGTGTGCGCTTGGCGCTCGGCTAGCTAGAAGAATAAGTGAGAGAACGAGTAAGAAGCAAGCGAGATGGCCAACATCAAAGAGAGTTCCGAAGTCTCGATGCGAGCCTATCTTAATCTCCAATCTTTCGTATCATATTTCATTTTATCATAGAAAATAAAACTTTTACATTTCGCATTTTATCAGTCCAAAAATAATTTTAATGGATTAATGAGACTTTTGCGATTAAAATGACATCAAACACGGTATAGATCAAATAATTTTTAATTAGATTATAGACAAGATGTTAATTACTTATCTTAGCTTGAAAAGTAGGTTTATCGAATTGGTAGATTATGTATATGACTGACTTTACAATTATTTCTTGTAAAATAATGGTACGAGTTATTGTACCATATTTTATATTAGCAGGAGAGGTATCAGTATGTAACAACATGAAATTTAGCTAAATCTCAGGTGGGAAGCTTGACCATCTCCTTGTAAGAAATAATAGTTTTCGAATCTCGATCGCCAAGCGTGTCAGCCGTAGCGAGAGAGAGAGAGAGAAGGAGACGGAAGATATGTTTGCGCTCTTCTACTGTCCGAAGCTAACCGAAGCCGAGCGCACACGTACATGGGCTTTTTCCTCGTGTGCGTGATGTGCAATTTTCGCTCCTGATTGCAACATCCTCTACTACAATATCTATGAACTAAATTTGTTACTTTTTTCACTCTGTTGTACCGATATTTTGGGCGCATAGGGATTGAAATTTTCTAACATATGGCATTTATTAATTAGACCACTGGGCTCAGTTTATACAATTTTACAATGTTCTGCTGGGCCGTCTACAGCGCGCTTGGGTATTATTTTATGCATAAAAGCTACATAACTTTTATACGAAGCGAATATTTTCACGAGTTGACAGGTCGAGACGCCATGTTAATTCAGAAAGTCGGTAAATGGATATGTAAATTTATACTTTTTATTACTTTTTCTCTTTTTCAATGTATATAGGAGGCAAGCGCGCTTCGTTTAGGTGTATACTTTAATCCTAGAAAAGGATTTTTAATTCTATACAGCTAATATAAAATGCCGTGTGTTAGAAAATTTTGGTAATTTTGTAGGTAAAACAGACAACGCTAGCATCCCCTTAAATAAGTAATAACACAGACATTGTAGAATACGACTTAAAAAAAGTTTAAATCATTATCTAAACTTCTTTGTTAAAAGAGATAACACAGTCCTGCGAGGGTCAGTTACAGGAATGAGAGGAGATGGATCTTATAGGTTTTTTTACGCTGAAAATGAATCTGAGCTCAGAAATTCTCTAGCACGTCAGGTTTTAGAGTAATTTGAGGTTAAATAGCGCAAAAATGGCCAATTTCAAGCAGTTATTATGGGGGAACGAATTGTTATTGTTTATTTTGGAAAACGGCATCGTATAGTATTAGTCTTCAGCTTTAAAATCTATTTTTGATTGTCACTGTACGATTTGTTTTGGCTGAAATACGAAAGATAGAATATCGTCATGTATGTATATGATGGATCCAATAAACCATTGCCACTCACTCATGCCAGATATACATGTTAACTACGAATCACAATTGAGATTACAACATCTATATTACGTACATAGTTACGTATGCATCCGTTAGGACCGAACTCGTACTATGGCGGGCCAAATTCGTAAAACTGCTTAAAAGAATCACAGATTTTCTTGAATTTTTATATCTTGGAGCTTTTGGAGTCGCTGATTATAATCTGCTGATTATAATCATGGATGTAACATAGATGTACGTAACATAGATGTACGTAAGGATAGGTAAGGATTTTAAAAAAACCTATAAGATCCATCTTTTCTTATTCCTGTAACTGACAAAACCTCAAATTTCGCAGGCTTGTGTAATTTATATGCTTAGGTCCAGTGGCAGTACGTTTGAGTCTTCTCAGGCCATCCTTTGTGTTAAGCAGTTGGACAGCATTGATGTGTACCTGTCTTCATGCTTTAGTGCAGTTTTCCTAAATTTTATCAACAGATTGCAGCTCGAGATCCCTATGAAGATCATCATTACTTTGATACCATTTAGCATTGGTAATTGTACGTATTATGACGTTCTGTATTCACTGGATGATCAGTCGATTGAAATATTTGGTGCATCTCCATAGTTGGATATCGTACAGCTATATGGGTCTGATTATCATAATGTAGAGTAGACGTTTGCAGTATAAATCTAATTTTGTTCGTCCCAACAGTCAGTACAATTGATATGTTTTGAGCCGGATTTGTTCCACTTTTTTCTTAACGTGATGTTTCCAAGTAAGGCGTGCATCAAGATGTATGCCTAAGTATTTAACTATGTCATTTTGAAGAACCTTTATTCCATTCAAGTACACGCGTTTGCTTTTACCAACTTTTCTTAAAGCAAAAGTGATGTGAACAGATTTCTGTTGATTTTCCAGTCGTTAGTCCAATTAGTAACTCTATCTAAAGGGATCCTAAAGTCGTCTGTTTTACCGAAAAAAATACCGACAATTATAGATTGAAAAAAACGTAAACTTTTTATTAATTCTACACAATTATAAATCCTTCTCCAGGATTAAAGTATGCAAACGGATATGGGACGTACAAATTTTGGGACGCCAAAGAAGGAAGCAATTACAAAATTACATTATATTTATCTTCAGAGTGAATACATCATTATGTCAACTCATGAAAATATCAACTTTATATAAAAATTTGGTATCTTTTATGCACAAAACACTTCGTCATCCAGTTCCGTTGAAGTGTCTACTTTAATACTAGAGAAGGATTTATAATTCCATGCAGCCAATAAAAAGTTTAATTTTTTTATCCAAGAGAGTATACCCGAGATTTCCGTACAAGATTTCTGTATGAGAGTGAGAAATATGTCAAGTTTAGTTCCCAGATATGATGATAGAAGGTGCTGCTTTTGTGTGATAAAACGTGACAATCACGCATTCAAGGTTGGGTTATTCGACCATCTTCTAGGGTTTTTTACATTTTACAGTATTTTACTGTAAAATACGTCAAAAACGTATAATACCTGCTTAAAACCGATATTTATAATTTGATTCTTAAGCCGGAAACACACAAAATAACTTAAGCCATAACCGAATCGACCAATCACAGTCGAGAATTTAAGCAGTGACTGCATTGACTGCTTATGGCTTAAGTGTTTCCGGCTTTAAGATCATCTTAAGTCAAAATAACCCTAAACTTATTGATATTGGATGTTTACGATAATTCGGTTAGGAGTTATTTCCACTAGGGTCGAAATATATGGGAAGTACAACCATCTAGAACTATCATGATTCGTAACAACTCAGGCTGCGTTCCGATATATACCGCCAGTACTGAAAATCTATAGTGTATGTGACGCGAACTAGTCCGGGCGCACTATAAAAAAAAAAGCTGTTTCAAAAAAAAATTAGATAGTCAGGTTTGACTATTGGATAAATAGTAAAAAAAATCGCTCTTTCGAATGGAACATTTGTTGTCAATTTATTTTTGCTGGAAATAGTCGAAAATTGAGAAAATAAGTTAACCTATACGGTTATTCGCGAATATCTCGACAACAACTGTTCAAAGTGCAGTACAACCTTATATAAAAATGAAGCTTATGAAAAAAGGAAAAGATAGGGCCTTACCCGATTGAAATCCGTGTAGTAATTAATTTGTTACAATTAATGTTTGATGACTCGATGCGATGGGACGGCTGTCGGTAAGACAGAGTGACATGGTGTCTGCTACAGTCCGGCAGTGCTACCAATTGTGCGTGGCAGATTCAAAAGTGTTCGCGCGGCATCAACGTTTCTTAAGCGACTTGTCAGTGATATTTCATTATTTATATAATATGAAAACAATTGTGAAGTGGGAATGTTTTATTATTATTACTGATATTATTATTATTATTATTATTATTAATTTTATTATTATTATTATTATTATTATTATGATAAGCTATTATATCATTTTACTGTTTACGTAATAAAAATCATCTATAACTGAAAAGCAATGTTTTATTGGACAAAAGTAATATTACGATTGTATAATAGTTAGAATATTTAAACGATTGTACAATGTAAATATAAAGTAATAATCATTAGTATACAATACAAAAAACGATATTGAGTATAATGTTTTGAGTACAAAATCGACTATTTGTTTTATGAAGTTTTATTTTTTTTTTATAACAGGTTCTTCGTTAAAGGGAATTTCACACTCGAAACTACTACCTTCATTATAATCTGCATTACTATAATCGAAAGCACTATCGTTTGATACAGATAAGTCCATAATTTCACTGTAGTCATCATTTTCGTCAATATTCTCATCTACTTGTAGATATTGAAGAAGGTTATCATTGCTAGCTTCGTCGATATCTAAAACATCCAGAGTACCGTTCTCCATTGGCCTGTACGTCGCATCAACATTTGAACAAGATCGGCCTTGACATCCGAAGCATAAATGTGAACAACGTAAGCCATTTTTTCGACACGTGCACGCCTTACTTTTACATCCCGTCTCACAGCCGCACGACAATTTTACCAGCAACTGTTCCGGTATTCCTGGACCTATAGTTGTCGTTGCTTTTAGCCCTTGCTGTGTGACCGTCCAGCTCCACTCCCTTGGAATCATTTTATTACCCAGCCACTTCTGTAGCTGGAAATAAGCTCGGAAACAATGCTGCTCTGCTGCGTCATCGGTTGGTGGCAAAACCTCAAGCTTGAATGTTGCTCGGTTCGTACATTTTTGAAATAACTGAAATCTTAAATCATTTAATGAATCACATTCGTTCTTCGCGCCGTACATTTTAGCAATTAATATTTTTCCAGCCCGTACTAGTTCTTGTCGATTTGCGATAGCGTTGTAAAATTGCTGTGCTAGATATTGCAAATTAACGTCCTTCTCGAGAATCTTAATTAATTTACTTTTACCTACGTTAAAAAAGGCGGAAGTCGTGTCGCAGCCACAAAATACATGTATAAAAGCAACAAGATTTTCCAGCGATGGATATTTAAAACTTTTCGAGTCATACGCTCGCTCTGGAATTTTTCCTCTGCCGGGCTTTACAAAATAAATATTGCTGATGTTGTCAGGGACGAGTTGGCAAAATAACACGAGCAAGTCAATATCTTCTCCAATAATTGCGATACTTTCTGACTCTCTGTGCAAACTTATTGCAGTTTTTATTATCAAATCATCTGCATCATCGTCCGCTACGAAACTACGGATGCCACTGGATTCCAATTTAACCCGGAGCAATTCAATCAGTTGTTTTTTATTTTTTCCGTTTGACAAAAAAGATTCTTGATTAATTGTAATTTTATCGGTCGTGTTTAAATCTATCTCTCTGTTTATACACTTCCCTTTCCTTTTCTGCCGTTCAGCTAATTTAATGCAGTGAACGTCTGCGTCTTCCGGATATCCGTCGAAAACAACACAACAATTTTGCGAGAAGTGCTTTACAACATAACCGACGTACAAAGACAATACATGGTCGATACTGTTATTTGCTTCCCAAACAACTTTGTGAAGCAAGTATCCCCCATCTACAACATATTTCGTATTTAGATGAGGAACATGAGACGTCGCTGCATTAAAATTAGAATAAAACACTGCTTTTGTCGTTTTTCGGAGGCCACTATCGTCAAATAATGATCGCGGATATGGCGACAGTTCGTATCGCAAAAACATGCGCATGTCTTCTGTGCTGTTAACGAGTAAGCAAGCCCGTGAAAATAATGTCGTCGAGTCTACAACAGTCTCATTATTTATAACGACAGACGAATTTACAGCCTTAAGAGAAAGAACCTTTCTTTTTCTTTCAAATTTTACTGTTGCAAAGTTTTTATCGACGATAGCGTCCATAGCACTATTACCAACAGCGAAGGCCTCGTGGCAATTTATTTTCTCGTCGCCAATAACTCCGGTCGTAATGCTCATTATTGTATCAGTCGTGGAAAGGATTGTGATTTTGAAAAAAAGATGATAGTTTCTTCAAATCAACAGAATCTCTTGATATTCGCCCTTCCGTTTCGTCAACGTGCTGCTCGCTCGTCGAGAAACTTAATTTGCAAAAATCTTCCATAGCATCTGACACGTCGAGCATCACCAAGGAGGATAAAACCCACTTGGATACAACGCTGTCCGATATTCCGCGCCCGCGTGTTAAGCCCCCGTTAGATTTCATCGAACGCATAAGCGATTGTTCAATTACTTGGTCTGTAAAATTTCCTGCTCGCTTTTTTACTTTTCTCTTTATAGTAAAGTACGCGCGATTGCTATAAGCTTCGAATTCGAAGGGATCCATTCGGTTTTCAAGCTGCAACATATCTTGCAAGTAAAGCTGCGCAGATTTGGCGTACAGCGTGTGTCCACTTGCGTGAAAGTACGGTAACATGCGCTGTAGACACTGCAAGTGTCCGTTCCAATCGCCCACTTTCTCTGCTTCAATGAAATCTTTAAAAATATTAACCATTTCGAAGTACTGTACCCAAAGTGCACTCGTTGGTCCGTTATTTTTGAAGCTCTGTAAATAATTGACGAACTTCTCTTTGACACCAATAAAATCGTTTGTGAAAGATAAGTTTTCACTACCAACTTTAGACAAGGTCGTCTTTAATATACATTTTTCATTTTCATCCAAATCAAGCTTTGATAATGCATTTGTCGCTAAAGCACACTGAACGAGAGTATGTCCCCTTACAGCTCTGGAGAAATGGTGTCCTGTGAGAGCTTTTTCAGCAGATTTTTCGGCATAAAGTAGGCTAAAGGCATCGAGCAAGCCAGATCCCTCCATAATAAAACCGATAGCGCCAAGATAGCTCATGAGAGTGTGGAACCCACCTAAGCGAATAATAACACGGCTCAAATCGGCTTCGTGCGGGGTACCTGCCGAGCACGCGACGATTTCTCGTGCTTTTTGATAGAGCGGCTGATCGAATGTAACAAAGGTGTGTACTTGACCATTTGCGGCGCATCTACGACTAGCCTCAAGAAGCACTGTCAAAATTGTGTTGTAGTTGCTGGGTGGATGCTGAACGAACGGTAAAGGCACAATTTTTGTTGGAATGCAGACATCCATTTTCGTACAACTTTGTAAAAAGCCATTCCACCCTGGCACTGCGTCGCTGTTTTCAGATTTTCCAAAAAACCAAAGGAAGTCCACGTCAGTCAATGATAATTTGTTAGTTTCCAGTTTTAAATTTTGTATTTTAATGTCTGCCAAGCTAGACGTGGAGCTTCTCGAAAAATAACTAAGAGGGATATCTCCGAAAGTACCAATCTCTGCCGCAGTTGGAAGATTTGTTAATCTCTTAACCGATTTTTCAGATTGAACAGCCGTTGCAGGCGTCACACACATAATGCCGCCCATGGAATGAAAAGAATTGCGACCATCTAATGTGCACGCGTTAAAATCAGCATTATCGAAAATAAACTGTATGTAAGCCACGTCCAGTTCGTATTTTTGCGGATCCACGACGACAGATGCCTCAAATCGTAATGTCTCTTTGTAAGATTCACACAGCCCAATGCGCGATAATGAGAGAATGAGATTTTTTGCTGCGTATTTTTTATGAATCAGACTTGATAAGCCAAGAAGAACGGGAGATCGGAAAGATCGAGGCCGGGCAGCAGATATTATCGAATGCGCAATTGTTATTGACGTATTTTCCCATCGCTCCAGATCTCTTATTTTATTTTTTTTATGATAATGTCCAGTAGCTGTTTTAATGTCGGAGGAATCATAGATGACACGTTGTTCAAAAAACAATTCGGGGCCATATATTTGTCGAGATCGTAAATCATACCTCTTATCTCCTGCAATATAATGTGAGTAGCCGCATCGACAATTCTTTTTTGCTCTTCCTTTTCGTTTTCCTTCCGCTTTTCATACCAATCCTTGCATAAGATCTTATCACGGACATCAAGAAAACAAATTACATAATCGTGCTTAACGGCATAAATAATTACGTCTCTACCCAATAACTCCATTAGCTTTTCTTTAATGTACCGTACTGAAAAGTTTTCGGAGCCCGGGAGCTGACTTAGTATATATTTTAAGGAAAACTGACACTCCTCGCGGTTCTCGTATAAATAATCAATAACGAATTGAACGGCATTCGTTAAATTGTCATCGCGAGGGCGGCCGACTTCTTTCGGTGACAAATTATGCTTGAAAAAAGCAACATAACAGTTAGTATGGTACCGTGCGCGCTTTTCCACGAAATTAATATCATCACTCAAGCGCTCTTTCAGCAATCGATAATCGACGGTCTCATCTCTCATGTCCTGGATGTCCTGACGTATTTTTTCTATGGTATCATTATTAACCAAGCGAACTTTTTTGTATACTCGCGGGCATTTATTAAATTTATCGATGTAACTATCGGACGCGTCCTCCCCACAGAAAAAACAAAAATTTAAAAATTCAAATTTCTCATTGCTCGTACTTGGAATACAACAACTTACTGTAGGAGCCTTGCTTCTTTTCTTTAGTGTTGAAATAATATTTCTTTCACGTGTGTACGAAGTGTAGCAGTTATGGTGCAGAGTTATGGACTCCAAGCTCCGAAAAAGACGATCTTTGCCATCACTCAATCGCACACTGGTAGATATTAATTTGGCTATGGCAACTTTCTTAAATTCTTGCTTCTTCTCATCTGCTGCAAACTCTTTCGTGCATAATACGCACGACAGTTCATCAGCCATACCGTTGATTGCAAATTTATCTGCAAACTACACGTAAGTGTTTAATGAGAATGAAAAAAATGTAACACTATAAAACTCTTTAGGGAAAAATGCAAGAAAAACATAACCTGCAGAAGAAGGAAAGATGCAAAAATAATGCATTTGTATATTATGAAACTTACTGCACAAATTTCTTCTCACGCCCAAGTTAACGTAAGTTCGACGAAATTAATACTATTATTCGAGCGATGCAGATAATTAATTTGTTAAGTCGTGCGTCTTGAAAAACACGTGCTCTGTCCTAACACTGCAGAAAATACGTTATTGCCGACACGAGGCCACAAACAATACTCTACTATTTCATCAAAACGTGAGGGATACCCATTACCCATAGAGATATAAGAATAGAGCACGCTAGTGCTATGTTGGCTTGTAAGCGGCAGCGAGATCAACTCTAGAGGGAGAACGCTGCCGTAAAGGCCCCTGCTGTCTTTGTCTAAAGAAGCTATATCTATATATATACTCCCCACTCGCGTGTAGCTGGAACTAAGAACAGCCAATCGCGTGCTCGCTAGACAAAGACAGCAGGGGCCTTTACGGCAGCGTTCTCTCTCAAAGCTGATCACACATCAGCGGTCCTCTCGCGTGCTCTATTCTTATATCTCTATGGGGATACCACTACTTTCACCGAAAACTGATGTGTCCTATACTTTCTATTCACCCCCACTACAACTCCAAATAGAAAAGCACAATGAGTACATGTTACCACGTGAAGATGCTGAAAATTTTTACAAGAAAAATAATTTTACTTCATTTTGCATGTTGCTTTGTTCAATATTATTTGTAATTTTAGTAATTTGTGAAATTATTGTGATGTCAAATATAATAATTTATTGTACTTTAATAATATAAAACATCTATTTATTTGTAATACAATTTTTAAATTCAATTTTCATTTTAAAATTGTTTTCATATTATATAAATAATGAAATATCACTGACAAGTCGCTTAAGAAACGTTGATGCCGCGCGAACACTTTTGAATCTGCCACGCACAATTGGTAGCACTGCCGGACTGTAGCAGACACCATGTCACTCTGTCTTACCGACAGCCGTCCCATCGCATCGAGTCATCAAACATTAATTGTAACAAATTAATTACTACACGGATTTCAATCGGGTAAGGCCCTATCTTTTCCTTTTTTCATAAGCTTCATTTTTATATAAGGTTGTACTGCACTTTGAACAGTTGTTGTCGAGATATTCGCGAATAACCGTATAGGTTAGGTACCAAAATGTTTGAGACTGAACGGATCAGTGAGGCGAGAGGTGGACGTACACGCACACACAAATAATCACTCGCACGCAAGTTTAACAGAAGAAAGTATATTTAACTAAACAGAACACAGTCAATAGAATAAAGTATTTACAAGAGATATTTACAGGTTTATTGTGTACCGGGCGTACACGTTTCAGCGCACGGCACTGGGCACTGCACGGACAACGCGAGTCCGATGCAAGACGCGCGCGAAAAGTCCGAACGCGGTGATTGCGTACCGAGCTGACTCTCGTGGAGCAAGCGACTCCAACAAGGTGCGTATTACGCGGCAGAGCAAGCGACTCTGTAATCGCGAACACGAAAGGGATAAGCGTAGTCCTTAAAGCAAGCGAAATGTCCGTATAAATACTCGAAAACTGTGATTAAAGCGTGCGGGTCGTACCTCGAAAGAATCTTAGCAGACTGGCCTTTAACTTATTTTCTCAATTTTCGACTATTTCCAGCAAAAATAAATTGACAACAAATGTTCCATTCGAAAGAGCGATTTTTTTTACTATTTATCCAATAATCAAACCCGACTATCTAATTTTTTTTTGAAAAAAAGTAGTGCGCCCGGACTATCAATGTTGTCCGATAAGTCGTTTATTCGCATATTCATTAGGTTAACTTAAGCCTGCGGCACGGTACGATTTTTCGTACTGGTTTGCTTACGAGAGCCAATAAGGATGCAGAATTTTAGATCAAGTGACTTAAAGCTTAATCCTAATTGGCTCACGTAAACAATCCAGTACGAAAAATCGTGTGCCGCAGGCTTAACCAACCCGACTTATCGGACAGCATTGAGTTGTCACGAATCATGATAGTTTTAGATGGTTGTGCTTATCATATATTTCGGCCCTAGTGGAAATAACTCCTAACCAAATTATTGTAAACACCCATTATTACAGATTACAGGTATTTATTAAAATATATTTTAAGAGTTTGGAACAAAAATATATCAAGTTTATAATTTAGGACTCTTTCTCACTTTACAGTTTGATATTTAAAGAATTTTATATGATTTTGAAACCGTGTTACAAATTTTAAAGGTTAGTCTACTTTTACTCTGAACTTCTCTGAATTTATTGTTAGTAAGATACAAAATATTATATAAAAATATATATCTTTTTTGTAACTTATGACAAATCTTTCTTTCTAGGAATTGAACACATGCAAAATCAAGCAGTATTAGTATTAGCTGCAGTATTAGCTGCAGTCTGTATTAGATTCAAGTCACTGTCACCAGAAATACCAGTATGCACGTGCACTGTGCACAGGTTACGCTTAGCCAACAAGCAAAATTGTCATTTGGATTTGGAATGTAAAATGAGTTCTTCCTTGAAAAGAAAACGATCAACGTTGTCCGAATTAACAAATTTGAATAACTCCAAACCTAAATCATTACAATCAAACAAAAAAGAAGTTGACATTGCCTTAGGCAAATTTTTCTTTGGGTGCAACATATCATTCAACGTTGTAGAATCTCTGTAATTCAAAAAGTTTCTACAGTTGCTAAATCCAAGCTACAATCCACCAACAAGAAAATGTCTTTCTAAAACGATTCTGGATAGTCAAAATTTAATAGAACGAAAAAATTGAGATTCAAGATTTTGAAGGAGTTCTTTTAATTGACGGATGGAAGAATTCAAAAATTTTTAACTAAATAACATTTTTTTCAATATAACTTTATCAACTTACCTATGCATCTGTAACCTCACTTTAGAAATATTTTTTAAATATTTTTGACAAATGGAACAATAAGCCTTTCTTCCTTCTTCTTACACCGAAATAAAATTTTCGATTTCCTAAAAATTGTGGCAAAGTCTGCCATCAAAATTTTGCTTCATGATCTTATTTTTCTGCTTATAAAGCCTCCTCTACAGTAGAGTCTTGAAGTCGTA
>CABEGB010000538.1:0-26938 GCA_901521435.1 Crematogaster levior | reverse complement strand
AGCCACGGTCTTCAAGTTGAGGTATAGCCAGCTTGGAATGTGCTAGGATCATACTAGCTAACAACTTTCATAATAAGAACATTTTCATCTGCACCGATAGCAGAGCCTTAGGAGCCCTAGCGAAGCCCACCACAGTCATCTCAGGTTAGGGAGTGCATGGACTCACTCGATAAACTTGGAAGGTAACTAGATTACCTTGCTCTGGACCCTGGCCATCAAGGGATTGATGGAAACGAAAGAGCAGACGAACTGGCAAAGTTGGGAACCGTAGAGACCAGCTAACCAGGTAATAGGGTATTCCATTCGCCCTGGGCAAGAGCCTCATCAGGTACGCCTGGAACAGAGGGCACCAGTTCCTGGAGGAATATCGGGGGTGCCGCCAGGCGAAAAGTCTGATGGGAGAACTCAGAACAGGGCGAAAGAATTGCTAACAATGAATAAAAAGAAGGCTGAAATTATCCATCGGCCTTCTCACAGGGCATGCGCCCTTGAGGGCGCATCTGTATAACCTGGGTCTGGCGGAGCATAGAAGCTGCAGACTCTGTGGGAAAAGACAGGAGGACAGCATATATATTTTGTGTGATTGTCCAGCCCTGGCGATAAAAGGTACAGATTCCTGGGCACAGCGTTTGTAACAAGGATCTCACACAGGGATCTCCTACATTATAGTCAGCAGGCTATGCAGCCTGAAACGCCGGACTAGGCCTGAAAGCTAACTGCTACGCAACCTGCGGGAAGCACAGAGGATCTTCAGATTCAGGTGCATCTTTTAGGTCCCTTGTGACCTACCCGCATATTGTATTACCAATACCAACTAAATTACTATAGCTTGAAAGTTATTATTTAATTTTGTTTAAAATTAATACGTACCTTTATAACTTCAAATATTTATGATTTTTAATAAACATTATGTTGTATATTAAAGATTTCTATTTATTTCGTAATATTCTTTCAGACAAATCTGCAACAGGAGTTAGCAGAGCTAAAGAACGCTTTTGCAGTCTGAAAAGGAGAGAGAAGTGAGAGAAAGTAAAACTAAAAGAAGATATATTTAGAATACTTCACGGAATATTTACACCAGAGCAGATCTGGATGCTGTTAAATCCAGAAAAGAAACGCATAAAATGGTCTTCCGAAGATATTGCATGTACAATATCGTTAAGATGTGTCAGTCCAAAGGCTTATCGATATTTGCGTAATGTAGTGAAAATGCCGCTCCCCGACTTGTCAACATTACGAAGGTGGGCAAGTAATATAAAAGTATGCATGGGTGTGATAACTCCTGTATTGGATTGCATGAAAGTGAAGGGTAAAAGCCTGTGAAATTTCAAAAAGTTAGTGGTCATAACGTTTGATGAGATTTATTTAAATAATAAAATTGCTATCGATAGAGAGACGCAACAAGTGATAGGGCCACATAAAACATGCCAGTGTGTAATGGTTAGAAGTATTTTTTCCAATTGGAAACAACCAGTTTATTACAACTATGATAAGGCAATGACCAAAGACATCATTCTCAACATTATTGCATGCCTTTATGACGTAGATTATACAGTTATTGCATTGGTTAGTGATATGGGTCATGTTCAATGACTACCACCCAAGAATAAAATTCACCTATGAAATAGAAAAAAATTCCTCCATTTCCTTCTTAGATACCATGGTTATCCGACAAAACAACTTCCTCATCACAAATTGGTATCGAAAACCCACCTTTTCAGGACGATACATTAATTATTTTTCAAACCATCCTTTCAAATACAAGAAAAATTCCATAATTAATTTAGTAGACAGGGCCATCCTACTTTCTGACACTCAATTCCACAATAATAACATTAACATAGTTAAAAAGATCCTTCACAACAATTGCTTCCCCACACATATTATAAATAAGTTTGTTAAAAAACGGTTAGACTCACTTCGCAATCGGCATAACAATGATTCCTCTCTTAATCACAACTCCTTTGATAGTAGAAATTGCATCCTTATCCCATATACCAAAAACTTGGGAGAGAACATTGAACGTACAATACGAAACACTAATTTAAACGTCATATTCACGGTTCCTAACAAGTTAAATTCAATTATAAAAAAGGGTAAAGACACACTCGATGTTGCCAAACAGACTGAATTTTACAAATTGGATTGCTCCAATTGCAATGCATGTTACATTGGTCAAACTAAAAGACATCTAGGTACTCGAATAAAAGAACATAATTATGACATTAAAAAACTCTCTTCTAATCATTCAGTGGTTAGTAGTCATCGGGTGTCTCACTCCCATGATTTCGATTGGAAAAATCCCAAAATTCTCTATAAGGAAAATCACACAAAAAAACGGGAGATTCCCTTACGGAAAAACACTGAAATATTGAGTGTTTACACTCAAATTTAAGTGTTAACACTTAATTTTGGGAGTTTACTCTCATATTTGGGTGTTATACTCAAATTTTGAGTGTTTGCACTGAAGCTTGAGAATTTACACTCGAACATTGAGTGTGGACACTCAAATATTAAGTATTTATACTCAAAATTGAGTGTATGCTTTAAAGGTTGAGTATGTACACCCAATGATTGAGTGTTTAAACTCAAGTTTGAGTGTGATCGACGATTTTCAATTGTCATCTGAGCAGTTAGCGACACAGTATCTGTTCGACCACGAGACGTCTCGCGTGTTAATTCTTAAGTAAAGGAATCCTTCTTTTTCAAGTTGTATAAATAAGTTGAGTGATTTGTAATTGTGCAATAAGCACATAATTGTTAGTATCTCACAAGCACTTAAGTATTAGTGTCTCACAAGCACTTAAGTATTGGTGCCTCACAAGCACACAAGTATTGGAGCCTCACAAGCACATAAATATTGGTGCTTCACAAGCATACAAGTGATAGTGCTTTACAAGCACATATATATCGGTGTCTCATAAGCATATAGAGATCAGTGTCTCACATATACACGGATGCGCATTCTCGCTAAGTGAAAGAAAGCCATTTTACATTCGTTGGATCTCACAAGCACACAATAAGTCATCTCTCGAGCTATACGAGCATTCTATATCTGTGCCCTTCCTAGATGAGTTCATAAGATAAGTAATTACATCATAAGATAAGTTCTTGCATGCTACTCATTGTTTATATAACAAATAACATATTCTGTACGTTATATGCCGTATTGCGTTCTTATAATAACACTGCTTTCTGCATAATCATTATACTACAATTCATATCAGAATATTATACGTTTCATTCATGTATTTATCACAATACTGTTATGTATTGTAATATTTACTAATATTCATTATTATATATCATAAGTTTGAATTACATTTTTAATTACATTTTTTTTAATCGTTTGATTTGCTTACAGCCTTACGATTATGACTAAAACTCTTTCACGTGTCATAAAGTTGATTCAAGTTGAGAGTAAGGGCCTATCCAGACAAACTTGCATAATCGCATAAACGTATGTTTAAAGAAATTGATTGGTCCACAAACAAATGCATAAGGAAATGAACCAATCAATTTCTTTATGCATACGTTTATGTGACTATGCAAGTTTGTCTGGATAGGCCCTAACACTCAAATTGACACTCAAGTTGAGTATCACTCTCAAGTTGAGTGTCACTCTCAAGTTGAGTGTCCGAAATAATACTCAAATTGAGTGTTACCTTGAGTGTCTTTTTGAGTGTTTTTTCCGTGAGGGTTGCCGAAATGTTTTTCATAAAGAAATGCAGTTCGGCCATAAATCTACAGAGAGACACAGAAAATTTGTCAGCGTTATATGATCGCCTCATCGACATTGTATAATTCTCTACGACTATGCGAAATTTCTTGTCACTTGTTATTGGAGCATTGTTGCGTTGTAGCTGATAGCCCGCCTCGCCCCTCGTACCGCTCTTGTTTATTTTTATGTTTTGACTCCTATAACAATAGTCATACCTAATTATCCAGTCTGTTTTTAGCAGTCATAAACAATTGACGCGTATTTAATTGCTAGACCTTTTTAACATCTCACTCTTTTCTATTTTATATTATAATGTAATCCCTCAGTCACACTCGTAAATTGTAAGTAATAATCTTGATAATATTTTTTTATATATTGTAACACACTTTTATTGTATTGTTCCCTTCTTTTATTATATTGACAGATACACTTGAAAAGGACCAAATCTTATGGTCGAAACGTTGTGATCTTTAATAAATGTATCAATTGCCAGTTTGCACGTTGATCATTGCCTTATTTCCTGAGTTAAGAGATAAGTATTCTGACGAATATTTTGCCATAAAATACATCATCACCAGCCGTCTAAATCAGGACATACTTGAAAATTTTTTTTCCTTTATTCGGGCTGGAGGTGCATACGATCATCGAACGGCGCTGGATTTTCAGTTTAGACTAAAGCATTATATTTTAAAAAAACATTCCTCTAATCTTTTTTGTAGAACATCAAATGTAACGGCAAGCGAGTTGAATGTACCTTATTTCGTGTCTCCGCTCAGCGACGAAAGTTCTTCACAGGTTTTAACTAATATGCTAGCATCATATGTTGTCGAGAAAGAGTCATCGAATTTTCCTGAAGAAGTTTTTGTAAATGACAACGCTCGATGGTGAAAATGATGATTATCCTCTGTGCGAAATGAATTCATTCGGCATATCTGTAGAGGAAGAAGAACTTTTAAAATCGTTGGATGAGTTTGACATCATTGACATCATCGAAGACGAAGGTCTAAAATACATCGCTGGCTATGTAGCCTACCGATTTAAACATGAATATCCATATTTAGGGTCAAAAACATGCTTCTCCCTTACGGAAAAAACACTGAAATATTGAGTATTTACACTCAAATTTAAGTGTTAACACTTAATTTTAGGAGTTTACTCTCATATTTGGGTGTTATACTCAAATTTTGAGCGTTTTCACTGAAGCTTGAGAATTTACACTCGAACATTGAGTGTAGACACTCAAATATTGAGTATTTATACTCAAAATTGAGTGTATGCTTTAAAGGTTGAGTATGTACACCCAATGATTGAGTGGTTAAACTCAAGTTTGAGTGTGATCGACGATTTTCAAATTGTCTGAGCAGTTAGCGACACATTCAGTATCTGTTCGACCACGAGACATCTCGCGTGTTAATCCTTAAGTAAAGGAATCCTTTTTTTCAAGTTGTATAAATAAGTTGAGTGATTTGTAATTGTGCAATAAGCACATAATTGTTAGTGCCTCACAAGCACTTAAGTATTAGTGCCTCACAAGCACTTAAGTATTGGTGTCTCACAAGCACACAAGTATTGGTGCCTCACAAGCACACTAATGATAGTGCCTCACAAGCACATAAGTATTGGTTTTTCACAAGCATACAAGTGATAGTGCTTCACAAGCACATATATATCGGTGTCTCATAAGCACATAGAGATCAGTGTCTCACATATACACGGATGCGCATTCTCGCTAAGTGAAAGAAAGCCATTTTACATTCGTTGGATCTCACAAGCACACAATAAGTCATCTCTCGAGCTATACGAGCATTCTATATCTGTGCCCTTCCTAGATGAGTTCATAAGATAAGTAATTACATCATAAGATAAGTTCTTGCATGCTACTCATTGTTTATATAACAAATAATATATTCTGTACGTTATATGCCGTATTGCGTTCTTATAATAACACTGCTTTCTGCATAATCATTATACTACAATTCATATCAGAATATTATACGTTTCATTCATGTATTTATCACAATACTGTTATGTATTGTGTAATATTTACTAATATTCATTATTATATATGATAAGTTTGAATTACATTTTTTTTAATCGTTTGATTTGCTTACAGCCTTACAATTATGACTAAAACTCTTTCACGTGTCATCCCTTACGGAAAAAACACTCAAAAAGACACTCAAAGTAATACTCAATTTGAGTATTATTTCGGACACTCAACTTGAGAGTGACACTCAACTTGAGAGTGATACTCAACTTGAGTGTCAATTTGAGTGTTAGGGCCTATCCAGACAAACTTGCATAGTCGCATAAACGTATGCATAAAGAAATTGATTGGTTCATTTCCTTATGCATTTGTTTGTGGACCAATCAATTTCTTTAAACATATGTTTATGCGATTATGCAAGTTGTCTGGATAAGTCCTTACTCTCAACTTGAATCAACTTTATGACACGTGAAAGAGTTTTAGTCATAATTGTAAGGCTGTAAGCAAATCAAACGATTAAAAAAAATGTAATGAAAAATGTAATTCAAACTTATCATATATGATAATGAATATTAGTAAATATTACACAATACATAACAGTATTGTGATAAATACATGAATGAAACGTATAATATTCTAATATGAATTGTAGTATAATGATTATGCAGAAAGCAGTGTTATTATAAGAACGCAATACGGCATTTAACGTACAGAATATATTATTTGTTATATAAACAATGAGTAGCATACAAGAACTTATCTTATGATGTAATTACTTATCTTATGAACTCATCTAGGAAGGGCACAGATATAGAATGCTCGTATAGCTCGAGAGATGACTTATTGTGTGCTTGTGAGATCCAACGAATGTAAAATGGCCTTTCTTTCACTTAGCGAGAATGCGCATCCGTGTATGTGAGACACTGATCTCTATGTGCTTATGAGACACCGATATATATGTATGTGCTTGTGAAGCACTATCTCTTGTATGCTTGTGAAACACCAATACTTATGTGCTTGTGAGGCACTATCATTAGTGTGCTTGTGAGGCACCAATACTTGTGTGCTTGTGAGACACCAATACTTAAGTGCTTGTGAGGCACTAATACTTAAGTGCTTGTGAGGCACTAACAATTATGTGCTTATTGCACAATTACAAATCACTCAACTTATTTATACAACTTGAAAAGAAGGATTCCTTTACTTAAGGATTAACACGCGAGACGTCTGGTGGTCGAACAGATACTGAATGTGTCGCTAACTGCTCAGACAATTGAAAATCGTCGATCACACTCAAACTTGAATTTAACCACTCAATCATTGGGTGTACATACTCAACCTTTAAAGCATACACTCAATTTTGAGTATAAATTGATGAGTATAAATTGATAATTTGATATAAATTTTGAATATAAAACTCAATATTTGAGTGTCCACACTCAATGTTCGAGTGTAAATTCTCAAGCTTCAGTGCAAACGCTCAAAATTTGAGTATAACACCCAAATATGAGAGTAAACTCCCAAAATTAAGTGTTAACACTTAAATTTGAGTGTAAACACTCAATATTTCAGTGTTTTTTCCGTAAGGGATAAAGTTGATTCAAGTTGAGAGTAAGGGCCTATCCAGACAAACTTGCATAATCGCATAAACGTATGTTTAAAGAAATTGATTGGTCCACAAACAAATGCATAAGGAAATGAACCAATCAATTTCTTTATGCATACGTTTATGCGACTATGCAAGTTTGTCTGGATAGGTCCTAACACTCAAATTGACACTCAAGTTGAGTATCACTCTCAAGTTGAGTGTCACTCTCAAGTTGAGTGTCCGAAATAATACTCAAATTCAGTGTCACTTTGAGTGTCTTTTTGAGTGTTTTTTCCGTACCCTTACGGAAAAAACACTGAAATATTGAGTGTTTACACTCAAATTTAAGTGTTAACACTTAATTTTGAGAGTTTACTCTCACATTTGGGTGTTATACTCAAATTTTGAGCGTTTACACTGAATCTTGAGAATTTACACTCGAACATTGAGTGTGGACACTCAAATATTGAGTATTCATACTCAAAATTGAGTGTATACTTTAAAGGTTGAATATGTACACCCAATGATTGAGTTTTTAAACTCAAGTTTGAGTGTGTTTCTCAAGTGTTATTCTCAAGAGTCAGTTGAGTGTTAACTCTCATGATTGAATATTAATGTTGAAATGTAGTGTGAGAACGCTCGCAAACACTTGAGTATTAAAAAAGTGATTGCGTTAAATTTTTTAAGTATAATAAATGCAATAAAGTTAAAATATTGCGGTTGCAGTCTAATAAAAATTTGTTCTTAAGTTAAAAATATTTTTAAAATATTTTTTTATCTAAGTAAACTATAGTTAAGCTATATAGTTAAACTAGCTAAAATATAGGTAAACATAAGGAAAGTAATAATATTCACGTGTCATAAAGTTGATTCAAGTTGAGAGTAAGGGCCTATCCAGACAAACTTGCATAATCGCATAAACGTATGTATAAAGAAATTGATCGGTCCACAAAGAAATGCATAAGGAAATGAATCAATCAATTTCTTTATGTATACGTTTATGCGACTGTGCAAGTTTGTCTGGATAGGCCCTAACACTAAAATTGACACTCAAGTTGAGTATCACTCTCAAGTTGAGTGTCACTCTCAAGTTGAGTGTCCGAAATAATACTCAAATTGAGTGTTACTTTGATTGTCTTTTTGAGTGTTTTTTCCATAAGGGAGGGCTTGCCATCCGTAAATGATGTTGATTGGTTACAGTTCATTTCGCGTGGCAATTGCATGTATCCATCAGAGGAACTGATGGAAACTGCACGCATAATGAATAAAGAATTTATAAAATATCACGGGTCTTCACTTTGCAAAGATAAATTTATTTTTAATATCCTTGCAGCAAAGGTTGAAATTTTAATACGACCCATCATACCTAACGCGGTAATATTATGTTTAGTTAGGACGCGAACGTACGAGTGGGTGAAATTAATCGTGCGATCTCGGTACATAATAGAAATAGACATGAGAAAAAAAAGTTATCAAAATTTGTTAATAATAAACTTGAATAGATTTTACACATAATTATACATGTTGCTAATACAATAATACTAATATAATACTAATATAATAAATAATACTAATATAATACTAATATAATAAATACTAATAAAACTAATATAATAAACTAATATACTAATATACTAATATACTAATATAATTAATATTTTTAATAATGATGCAAATAAATATATATTTCTTCATTTATTAATAAAAATTATTTCTTTTCAATCCATTTCTGTTTACTTTTTGACATTTTTTTCTTTTACTTATACATTTGTCTTCGTAAAAAAAGTACTTAAATTGAAAGTTGATTACATTGAGTTTGATTCAGTACCATATATTTATTATATATTTATAAAAAAGAAAGTATAAATTCTCTTTGTACAATGGACAAAGCTGATATTGATAAAAAGTGCTACAAGCATGTGCATAATATATAAAAACGCTTCGAAATTGCCGCTATGATGACGCAGTTATGATGCAGTCAGGCTGCAACTCTTATTGGCTGGCTATCATTAAGATGCGCAAGAGCATACCCTTGTCTTTATATCATGCGTAGTTCCATGTCCACGTGGCGTGTTGTCTAGCGGTTGCGTCAAAATAGTGACAGTGATCACTCTCAGGATTCTTTTTACTCCTTGTAATTATCTTCTTTGTAGTAAAGTTGTAAAAGCGGCAAGTTTAACTTAATGATGAAAAACAATAGTTTAATTATAAGCTATTACGAAAGTTACTTTTATTTCCTTGTGTGGTCGTGTGCTGTCATTTATTCTGTATATCAATTTTATTTGGCAAACAATTGTAAGAATATATATATACATATGTATAGAGGGAGAAAAAAAATAGAAAAGATAAAATAGGTAAATTTAATGTTAGTCTTATATGATTTATATTTTCAGATTTTAATGATTATTATGATGCATATGGTGACTTTGATTCAGGATGGACTTGGATTGGAAAGAAACATGATATTTCTGATCAAGAGTGGCTTGTATGGCTTACATTAGTGAATAGACTGATACCTTGTGCTTTTATACATCATTTTGTCAGTCAAATTATCAAAGTCAATAGTAATAATATGGTATGATAATTATATGCAGAATATGTAATAGAAAAGTTATTGGTTATATCAAAAGAAAATAAATTTTTCAGACATTATGCTATTGGTATATCTTATCATCTATACTTTTTTTGTATTACTATTTGGGTACATTGGGTATGTTATGTGCAATACTTCAACCTAGTTTTTTACATGTATTGACATATATATGTAGTAAGAATACAGCATGGACTATACATATTTCGTATTTATTTGTAATACACATATTAAAAATACCAAATGGCACTTTTCAAAATTGGCTAGGAATCAACGATGAAAAGCATTATGTTTTAACACTTATAATGTGTTGGATACATTTAAGAAGTATCAGTCACAATATGGATAGTATTGATGACCAATTCTCCAGTTCAAACAATTTTATTCAGAAATTAGCATATTGCTTATATTTGCCTACATTGTTTTTAGGACCGCTTATTTTGTATCATGAATTTGTGGAATCTGTATGTATGAATAATTATATCATATGTCATAAAGAATTATAAAGTTCTGTAATGGCTATTTTATTTTTCAGATTAATCAACCACATCAATATTGGAATTGCCAAAAGCTTTTAACTTTTATATTAAATTTAGTTAGGTACATGTTCTGGTTATATTTTACTGAATTATTGCTACATTTTATTTACATAAATGCTATACAGTATCATTCACAGGTAATAATTCTTTTAATATGCATGATATGTATATAAGAAATCACATATAAGAATATATTTCATTTTTACATAGGTTGTAGAGAATTTAAATCCTTGGGCACTATATGGTTTAGGATATTGCATGGGACAATTTTTTTTGAATAAATATGTTGTAATCTATGGAACATGCAGTAGTTTATGTTATTTAGATAACATAAAAGCACCACCACAACCTAAATGCATAGCTAGAATTCATTTATATTCTGACATGTGGAAACATTTTGATAGAGGATTATATAAATTTCTTATAAGGTAAGTTAATTCACATTCTTTAAATTTATTCTTAAATTTATCTATTAAATATATTATCTACTAAATATAATATACTAATATTTTCTATTTAAATATTACAAAACCAATCAATAAAGTTACACATATTTTATTATAACAAAGACTTTTTTAAAAATATTCTAATATTATTTACAGATATATTTATGTCCCTATACGAAAATCAAATGGATATTTTGGAAAACTATTTGCATCATTTTCATGTTTTACATTTGTCTTTATATGGCATGGAATACAAATGAATATCTTTATTTGGACACTGCTAAATTTTATAGGAATAGTAATTGAAAATATAGGAGTATCAATTGGCAAAAGTAAACAGTATCATAAAATAGAGAATATGTATTTATCTTCAAAAAATACTAAGAGACTCCATTGCATGTTAGCAAGTCCTCTTTTAGCAGTATCAGCCATATCTAATTTTTATTTTTTGGGAGGACCAGAAATTGGAAATATTTTTACAAAAAGTATATTATATGGCAAGTTTTCTCATTATATTATAATTTTTATTTTCTTGTTTAATATACACAGGGATTTTATATATGTATATATGTATATATATATTTTTTTTGTGCGTATTATTTATTACTAAAATACAAAAACATATTTATTATTATTAATTTAATAGTAAGAAATTTTCACAAATCTAACATTGCAAAAGTATTTTTGTATTTAAAAAATCAAGATTAAGAATTTTAATTCAATTTTTGTCTGTAGGAACCTGGAAAAGTCTATTTAGCCTGCTGTTCTTTCTTTATTGCTGTTGCCAAGTTTCTGTAGATATTAAAAGCTGGGAATTACCCCATATTAGATGATGATGCAATGCTTCAAAAATCTCTTTGAAAAATGTTTGTATATAGATTGACACAAATTTGACATGATACTTTAGAAAGAAACAAGATGAAGAACATGTTTGTGAGAAGTTAAATGTCTGTTTAAAAGTTAATAAATTTTTTTCAGTGTTTTTCTAATTTTTGTTTAAATATTTCGCTGGAATATGAAAAAATGATCTTATAGTCAAACATAGATTTAAAAACAATAAGAATGTTTTTTGAGAACTAATTTTTTTAGTGAACATATGTAAGTAAATTACTAAATTTCTTGTTACATTTAAAGTAAGAAAAATAATAAAAATCATTAATTTTCATGAATAAATGATATGTTTTATAAAATATGATTAAAAGAAACTATTCTAATTTTGATACAAATTTCTTGGAAAAGAAAAAAATTGCATGCTAGTCTTTTTATGTTTTTAAAATTGACAAAAATCATTCATTGTGATATTTTAAAATATGATAAAAAGAAATTCTAATTTCATGATATAAATATTAAAAAAAACTCTTAAAGAGACGTGACATTATTTCATTGTTAATTTTGATTTTAAATATCAGGTTACAAATCAAGTATCAAAAAAATTAACACATTTTGTTATTATCAAAATCAAATTTTGTTATCATAAAAAATACTTATGTTTTTAAAAGATATTAACACTAAAATTAGTCACCAATTCCAATTAATTGTACTTGGACTCCTAAATTTGAATCATTAGTAACAAGTTTTTGTATTTTATATATATTAAATATTTCTCGTATTATCTTTAAGTAGAAAGAAATAAAGAATTGATTTGAGAGAAATTTTTATTCGGAAACAACTATTCTGTTATGAGCAACATAGATAGTGAACGAATTTAGCAATAGCGTTGTTTATAGAAATCAAGAGACACGGTAGTGTCTCGGTGCCAAATGTAGCGCAGCGAGACCGGCCGTATATATTTACGCGAGTCGGAAAGTTGCAAGACCCTCAGATTATCGGATCTCGACAACCGCTGAACCGATCGACTTCTTGTCAGTTCCATCCGAACATTTCAATACAATATCTGTTTTCAATTCCTTCCTAATACTCCTAACAATCATGTATTTCGTTTTTCCAGCGTTCATTTTCAACTTATTTATATCCATTTTTCATCCATTCATCCATTTTTCTACTGTCCTAAACGCCATATTCATTTTATTCTCTATCTCCGCACTGCTTTCTCCAGTTACATATATTAATGTATCGTCTGCGAACATTTTGATGCTACACCCTTCCGAACAGATCTTAATTATATCGTTTATATATATAATAAATAACAGAGGCCCCAACACAGACCCTTGTGGCACTCCATATTCGGTGGCAATTAATTTTGACCACTTATTATTGACACGGACCTGTTGTGTTCTATTGTTTAAATATGATTTTAACCATTTTAATACTATTCCTCTAATTCCATATTGGTATAATTTCTCTATTAATCTTTCTCTATCAATTGTTTCAAACGCCCGTTTAAGATCTATAAAAATTACTCCTACTATTTTTCTTTCACTTACTATTAATTTCCACTCGTCAATAATAGTTTGAATCGCCGTTTCACAAGAATATTGTTTTTCTAAAGAATATTGTTTTTCTAAAACCTGATTGATGCTCCGTTATGATATTATTAGATTCAAAGTACATTTCAATTTGTTTTTTTACTACTAATTCTAATACTTTTTCGAAATTTGGTAACATATTAATAGGCCTATATTCACTTGCTTTTTTTGCCTTTTCTACTTTTGGTATCGGTATTATTGTCGATGTTTTCCAACTTTCAGGAAAACAACCTTCTCTCAAAGAATTGTTTATCAAATCGACAAATTCCTTCTTCACTGCGCAAGATGCTACTTTAAGTATATCACTAGTTATTCCCTCTTCCGTACCTTTTTTATTTGGCAATCCCGTGATAATTTCCTCTAAGTCTTCTATTTTAATCATTTCAAAGTTTTCTATACTGCTGTTATTTTCAATAACATAAATATTTTTTCTACTCCCCGGACTTCCGCTCGGACCTACACTTCTAAACTTTTCGCTATCTATAGATTTTACAATATTATTAATACTTTGTATATAATACATATTAAATTTATCAGCTATATTGCACTCGCTCACGTCTCCTAATATTTCAAAGTCTATATTTTCTATTTCTTTTATCTGTGTTGGTTTACCTTTAATTATTTCTTTTAAAGTTTTCCACATTTTTGTCGGGTCATTCTTATTACAATCTATCATGTTTTCGTAATATTGTTTCTTCTTTTCTTTAATTAATTTGACTACTGTATTCCTTTCACTTTTAAATTGCATCCAATTTTGTTGCGTATCATCGAATAAAGCATTATTATATGCCTCATCTCTCTTATTTGCTGCTACTCTTATATCATCTGAAAACCACTTTTTCCCTTCCCATGCTTTTGGAATTCTAAATTTTTTCTTAGGTGCTGTACTATCCAGCGCATCTACTATATTGTCGACAAATTTTTTCGCCCTCTCGCTAACTTCTAAACCTTGGCTTTGTTCTATTCTGTCTTCTATTAATCTATTAAACTCATCTACATTAAATTCACTATAGTTCCTGCCGCTAAATTCTCTATATTTATCTATAACTTTATTCGCATTTAATGAACTTATCTCCCAGTTTATCTTGCACAGTATCTTTCAATTTCTTCATCTCCTCACCTGTCTCACATCCCACAATTACTGCTCCTTTACTACCCTTCTTCAATTTCGTTATTCCCAATGCCATATTCTTGATGTCAATCTTATCTTTAATCATCTGTTTAGTTGTTCCACTCTCTTGTTGCATTTTTGGTTTAACAATTATTACATTTTCCTTCTTTCTTTCCTTAATCACATCACTGTAACTCCTTTGAGATCCTACTGCTGCTGATCCTCCTGCTCCTCGTTGTATCATTCCTCTCAGATCTTCCAGCTGTTGTTTAATACTTCCCATTTCTTCTCGGACAATTTCTCTAATTATCAACTTAATTTCCTTCCTACATACTGCTTCATCCTTTATTACCTTCACTGTCTTTACAAGCCACTCTATCTTCCCATCGATGCTCGATGTTCCTATCATACTCGTTATACTTTCCATCGGCTCTGTTGATCCTGTGAAACCTATCCTTTCCCTGCTTCTCCCCTCCACTGCCAATGACTTATCCTCCTCGATTAAGAATTTCTCATATGGACCCGGACAGGGTACTATTTCTTTATTCTTATCGTACACCTTATGTTTACTAACACATCCTGGGTGATAAAACAGTTTCACACAAGACTTACATGTCACTACTTGACTTTTAATTGGCTTCTTACATGCCGAACATCGATATTCAGCATACAACTCGTCCATATCGCTGATTTATCGGCCGCGGCCGCCAACGAGCATTTGTGCTGAATCAACAGTATTCGCGTGGCAACCGCGCTTGCCGAATCAACCACGTTGGCACCTGTATGGACACCTGTCTTTCGAACACCGAAAAGTCATATAACAAGTTCACTTCTCCCTCACTTAAATTTAGCACATCCCGACTAGATAACACACACAACTGCAGATAGTTTATATCAGAACCACTATGACAACTTTGGCTCTGATTAACCCCCTCCAACCACTGAAAAGTAGGTGAATTTTAATTTTAGGGAGCGATGTGACACACGTCCACCTTCCTCGAGGAGGAGAGAGAGAGAGAGAGAGAGAGAGAGAGAGAGAGAGAGAGAGAGAGATAATGCAAATATTTAAATTAATCATTATCAAAACACTGTTACATTTTATACATGCACTTTAAGAAGCATGTCACTTACTTTTCAGAGTCAAATTGTGGTAAATTTTGTATCTATATTTTAACGATATTTATTTCGCACTTGTATCTTGAATAATTAATATCTGATTTTTTATAGTTGTATGTTACATCAGATAATCACTAACCTCTTTAAGCGTGTAGCTTCTTTGTACTTGACATGAGAACTTTTTTACTTATGAATTTTGGGTTTATTTAATATTTACCCGTTTACAACACATCAATAAATTACGTTTCAAACAATACAACACTTTTTGATCAATAAATTACTCGCTGAAAATACGGTATAACAAATTCAAAATCGGAAATTGATACGAAAATTCGAAATTTTACTACAGAAAGATTGGAGATTTTTAATCTAAACCATTTTCATAAGTCTTTCATTTTAATTATTTATTCCATCCATCGAAAGTATTTTGAGAGCAGGCCGCCATGTTCTTTTTCCGAGTCATTAACAAATTAGTACTCTGGAATTACAAAAACAACTATTTTTCATTGTCCAGGCTTGTATAAATTTCAAATCAAACTTCAATAAACGACTTTTATATTTTGTGCATTAAGAATAACATATCACTTATGTACTTTCACTTAGAGTCAAATTTTAATCAATTTTACTTATATACATCTTATGTATGTATGTTCATTTTGAATTTGCACCTTGAATAACATATCAGTTATTTTTCGTGGTAATATGTTATTAAATTTATTATATTATTTATTTTATTAATTTATTTAGATAATATACACTTTATGTATGTTCACTTTGAACTGGCACCTTGTATAATATATCAGTTACTTTTCATGGTAATATATTATTAGATAATCATTTAAATTTGTAAAAATTCAAATTCTTGAGGGTCTATTTTTGAACATGGCTTGACCTTTTCATTTATGATTTTTTGAGATATCACCTACTTTTTAAAGTACAAATATATGAATCAATTGGTGCAAAAAAAACGCAAAGTTTTAAAAAAGTTATGCTATTTGCAATATGCAATTGCGTATTTTTCTTTAAGGATAACTATATTCTTTGCACCAATAGTTTTGTCTTATTATTTTGTGCATAAAGGTATTAGGATAAGACCTACCGAAAACTAAATATTTTACGAAATATTTTGTATTTTATATCAAAGTACTGCAAATTTGGAGCTTTATAATTCGGAAAATATTTAATGAACTTAATAAAATACTTAATGAAATAACTTAATAAAATACTGAACTTAATGAAATGAAAAATACTTAATGAAATATCAATATTCATGGTATTATATATTTTTATCAGTTTTAGTATTTATATTAATATTTTATTTAAGATTATATATTTGTTCAAGAATGCGGGATATCTCTTTGCCATATGTTATGTTTCCGTCAAGTTTAATTTTCAAAGTCGACAATTTTTTGTTACGAAAGGTACCCTTTACATTGGCATATCTGCTCGAATGGTTCAAAGTCAGATAACAATCATTTGCAAAACATCTTTTTGCCAATGTAAAGGGGACCTTCACGACAAACAGTTAACGGTTCGGTGTTCGAGCGCGCACCGAACAGAGCGATTAGGCATGCGTCGCGCGGTGACGTATTGCCTAATTGCTCCAATCTCACCGCCGAAAATCTACGAAGCGTATCAGGCGTTGTGCCTAGCGCCTGTGACACCACCAGCGGCCAATAAGATTTGGCGCCGTAGCGTGGCCGTCATCCTCAGGCGCCGTCGCCTAATTATTGGATGACGGCAAATTCAAACCGAAAAACAATCGGTATAAAAGAGGCGCACACCGGAGGCTGCCTCAGCTTTTCGCTAGTAAAGTTCGCTTCGCTAACCGCTTAAATTTACCGCTCAGCTTCGCTTGCTACCGTCTCGCTTTTCGCCTTTAGATTACCGCACTTAATTCATCGCACTGTGTTCGCTCACGCTTACATTCAACTCGCTACTCGCATTAGCTTTAATGCTATCCGCTTATGGTTTGATACCACGTTAACATTCGTTAAGTTTTCAAGTGATTGAAAAGACAATTCGTCGTCGTTATTGGTTTGTTGTATATATTTGACTTTATTATTAACTTTTTTATAATAAACTATTGTGCTTGTTCGTTTAAACACGGTGAAACACATTTCTTTAATTGACTCACGATCTCCTGTCCTCACATCCCAGTCGCGTCGCGTACAATATTGAAGATTATATCTATAATATTAATAATCATTAAACCTAATTTATTTAGAATTTCATTTGGATGAGATGGTTTAAGATTAATTTCTTATTGTTTAGTATAGAGAGATCAAAAATTGAGAAAATATTTATTATCACTTTCAATTTTATTTATTAGGTTTATTTAAAAACTTAGAATTTTTTGAAGTTAAAGGACAATGTTATAAATTTTACTTAGTAAGTAAATTGAATATTTTATTAAATATCTACATTAGAACGAAAGATTAAGCGATAAATTCAATTAACATAAATTTTATTATTATATAAATTATTATACAAATAGTAAGTAAATGGAATATTTTATTAAATATTTACATTAAAACGAGAGATTAAGCGGTAAATTCAATTAAATTTTATTATTACATTAGCGTATTTGAAAATTTTTAATAAATGGTAAATTAACTCCTTAAGAAACCTTAATTAACGAAACAGATCCCGTATTTTTGCGATGCACCGTTTCCGAGATAAAATTTTACTCCCAAGGGGGGGTTTTGAAAATTTTTAATAAATGATAAATTGACCCCGTAAGAAACCTAAATTAACGGTACATGTCTCATATTTTTGCGATGCACCGTTTTCAAAACATTACATTTCACCTCCAAGGGATAATTTTTGAAAATTTTTAATAAATGGTAAATTAACCCCGTAAAAAACCTTAATTAATAACACAGGCTCCGTATTTTTGCGATGCACCGTTTCCGAAATCTTAAATTTTACACCCAAGGGGTGGTTTTTGAAAATTTTTAATAAATGGTAAATTGACCCCATAAGAAACCTTAATTAACGGCACATGTCTCATATGTTTACACTGCACCGTTTTCGAGATATTAAATTTTACCCCCAAGAGGTGGTTTTTGAAAATTTTTATTGAGCAGTAAATTAACCCCATAAGAAATGTTAATTAACGACACAAGTACCGTATTTTTTCAATGTACTGTTTTTGAGATATTAAATTTCACCCTCAAGGGGTGGTTTTTAAAAATTTTTAATAAATGGTAAATACACCAGAGGGTGTGAGAGAGTGAGAGGGGGTGAAAGATGATGAAAAAGTATGAGATAGAGCGAAAAAATGAAAAAATAGGGGGAGGGGAGGGGAGGAAGGGGGGCATGGTGAAAAAGGGGGATGAGGGGTGGGGAGGGTGAATGGAAGTTGGGGGAGGTGTGAGTGAAAGGTAAGAAAGAAGAGCAGTGTACATACAGGGTGAGCACAAATGTGCATAATGCTTAAACAAAGTCAATGAATTGTAAAAGTGTAAATCACTTTGACTAGCTTGACCTTGAGGTCAATTTTCAAGGTTGTTTGAGGCTCATAACGCATTTTTTGATTAGTAAACCCTATTTTTGACCGCAGAACCTGTTTCTTGACAATGGGCTCTTAAACAATGGCACTTTTTACATGAGCATAGGGATTTTTTAGTTTTTCGACCTGACCTTTTGAAGGTCATATCAAGGTCAAAAGCACTTTCATCTTACTTTTAGCGTTACCCGGAAACAACGACGTGGACGTAGTAAGTTTTGTTTCCTTTAGGGTGCTTGATTATCGTGAGTCCCCTTGCCTCTCACGTCGGGGTGCTTGATTATCGTGAGTCCCCTTGCCTCTCACTGACACTGTAATTTAAATGAATTACCCACGGAGTAATTGTTCAAAATTACCTCCGTTGGCTTCGAGGCATAACTGCAATCTGTTTTGAAAACTATCCACAGTTCTAAGCAGGGTAGTTCTAGGAGTGGCTGCACAAGCTCTACGAATGCGGTCCATAAAATCATCTCTTGTGGTTGGTCGTTCAGCAAAAACAACATTTTTCAAGTATCCCCATAAAAAGAAATCCGGCGACGTCAGATCTGGTGAGCAAGGAGGCCATTCAACTGGACCCCTTCGTCCAATCCATCTGTCATTGTAACTGGCATTTAAAAAGGCACGTACAATGAGTGCATAATGCGGTGCAGCACCATCTTGTTGAAGCCACATTCTTGCTCTTGTTGCTAAGTCAACATCTTCTAATAAGCCTGGTAAGTGATCTCTTAGCAACGATAAGTAACTGTGTCTATCAACGTTCTCTTCAAAAAAATAAGGTCCAATCAAATAACCATTTACAATGCCGCACCACACCATAATACTCCATCGATTTTGATGATCTATTGGCCTATACCAGTGGGGATTAACATCTGACCAATAATGGCAGTTGTGTCTATTAAGTTGTCCGTCACTATAAAATTTAGCCTCATCTGAGAAAAGCACATACCTAAAAAAATTAGGATCATCGTGTAACATTTGTAAAGCCCACTGGCAAAAAGCAATACGCATCAGATGATGATTAGGCTGTAAAGCCTGCGTAAGAGTGATGTGGAAAGGGTGGTAATTTAGAGCTCTTAAAATTCTAACAACAGTTCTTTGTGGTATACCTATTTCCCTTTCAATCTGGCGAGTACTAACATGAGGATTAAGGTGAAGTATTGCTAAAATAGTTACAGCTCGCGCATCATTTTCGTCATATTCATGATGTTGACGTTGACGAACAAAATGTCCATTGCGAGCTCTTTGGACTAAACTACGTATTGTCATATCAGTTGGATGTCGCCTTTCAGGAAAACGTTGAGCATAAAGCCTTGATGCTGCATTGTAATTGCTATGACACTCCCCTAAAACTAATATAATATCAACAATCTCATTAGGACTATAATCAGCCATTCTGGAAAGGTAACTTGTTAATGTAATTACCTACAGCAGGCCTGCGCAACTCAGGCGGGCCGACAAGCCAAGTAGTAACGCCGCGATATTTCCGACGTCCCCACCACTGACCGTGCGCCTCTTCCCGCGCGCCTCTCCCGCGCGCCTTTGCTATAGTTCTCGTATAGCAAAGCGTACTTCCCCCACTCTTGCTTACCGCGCTGGCGAGGAGACTTCTCCGCCAGCGCGGTAAGCAAGAGTGGGGGAAGTCTTCTCGCTAGGTACGAATGAAGGAAGTCGAATAAACGTGATAGTCAAGCGTCAAAGAATTGTAGCAATAATATCGAGCCGTGCATCGATCGTTTTGCTTTTTTCGCTTGAGATTTAGCTTGATACAGCTTTTTCAAATTTACGTACGCTTTGCTATACGAGAACTATAGCAAAGGCGCGCGGGAGAGGCGCGCGGGAAGAGGCGCACGGTCAGTGGTGGGGACGTCGGAAATATCGCGGCGTTACTACTTGGCTTGTCGGCCCGCCTGAGTTGCGCAGGCCTGCTGTAGGTAATTACATTAACAAGTTACCTTTCCAGAATGGCTGATTATAGTCCTAATGAGATTGTTGATATTATATTAGTTTTAGGGGAGTGTCATAGCAATTACAATGCAGCATCAAGGCTTTATGCTCAACGTTTTCCTGAAAGGCGACATCCAACTGATATGACAATACGTAGTTTAGTCCAAAGAGCTCGCAATGGACATTTTGTTCGTCAACGTCAACATCATGAATATGACGAAAATGATGCGCGAGCTGTAACTATTTTAGCAATACTTCACCTTAATCCTCATGTTAGTACTCGCCAGATTGAAAGGGAAATAGGTATACCACAAAGAACTGTTGTTAGAATTTTAAGAGCTCTAAATTACCACCCTTTCCACATCACTCTTACGCAGGCTTTACAGCCTAATCATCATCTGATGCGTATTGCTTTTTGCCAGTGGGCTTTACAAATGTTACACGATGATCCTAATTTTTTTAGGTATGTGCTTTTCTCAGATGAGGCTAAATTTTATAGTGACGGACAACTTAATAGACACAACTGCCATTATTGGTCAGATGTTAATCCCCACTGGTATAGGCCAATAGATCATCAAAATCGATGGAGTATTATGGTGTGGTGCGGCATTGTAAATGGTTATTTGATTGGACCTTATTTTTTTGAAGAGAACGTTGATAGACACAGTTACTTATCGTTGCTAAGAGATCACTTACCAGGCTTATTAGAAGATGTTGACTTAGCAACAAGTGCAAGAATGTGGCTTCAACAAGATGGTGCTGCACCGCATTATGCACTCATTGTACGTGCCTTTTTAAATGCCAGTTACAATGACAGATGGATTGGACGAAGGGGTCCAGTTGAATGGCCTCCTTGCTCACCAGATCTGACGTCGCCGGATTTCTTTTTATGGGGATACTTGAAAAATGTTGTTTTTGCTGAACGACCAACCACAAGAGATGATTTTATGGACCGCATTCGTAGAGCTTGTGCAGCCACTCCTAGAACTACCCTGCTTAGAACTGTGGATAGTTTTCAAAACAGATTGCAGTTATGCCTCGAAGCCAACGGAGGTAATTTTGAACAATTACTCCGTGGGTAATTCATTTAAATTACAGTGTCAGTGAGAGGCAAGGGGACTCACGATAATCAAGCACCCCGACGTGAGAGGCAAGGGGACTCACGATAATCAAGCACCCCGACGTGAGAGGCAAGGGGACTCACGATAATCAAGCACCCCGACGTGAGAGGCAAGGGGACTCACGATAATCAAGCACCCTAAAGGAAACAAAACTTACTACGTCCACGTCGTTGTTTCCGGGTAACGCTAAAAGTAAGATGAAAGTGCTTTTGACCTTGATATGACCTTCAAAAGGTCAGGTCGAAAAACTAAAAAATCCCTATGCTCATGTAAAAAGTGCCATTGTTTAAGAGCCCATTGTCAAGAAACAGGTTCTGCGGTCAAAAATAGGGTTTACTAATCAAAAAATGCGTTATGAGCCTCAAACAACCTTGAAAATTGACCTCAAGGTCAAGCTAGTCAAAGTGATTTACACTTTTACAATTCATTGACTTTGTTTAAGCATTATGCACATTTGTGTTACCCAGAAAACCACGTCATTTCAGAAAAAGTACACCAGATCGTTTTTCAGGCATTTCACCTTCATTTTTGACCTTTCCAAGGTCGCAAAAACAATTTTTTCATAAGACAAGTTTGATGTAAAATTTTCCGCTCTTTCGAAATCCGCAGTCAAAAATAGGGTGTCCCGTTTAAAAAAACCATTGTGACCTTGAAATAACCTTCAAAATTGACCTCAAGGTCAAAACCAATGGTACAATTTAACGACCCCCTCTGTCCTGGTCAACTTTTATCTAAACCATTTTTTTGTAGATACCGTAATTTGGAAGATATTCGGGTCCATAGATTAAAATGACTCACCCTGTATATATATATATATATATATATACTCTAAAAAGTAGGTGATATCCCAAAAAATATCATAAATGAAAAGGTCAAGCCATGTTCAAAAATAGAAAACCCTCAAGAATTTGAATTTTTACAAATTTAAATAATTATTTAATAATATTGTTCAGGATTCGCCTGAACGGACAGGCCGATCGCCGATTTTCGACACTTGTCGCGGCACCTGTCGGTTTCGCGGCGAGCGAGGTGCGAGCGCGCGTGCTCATGCCGTGTACACGTGTCGCGCGATTCCCGGGCGCCAATCCGCGTGCTCTAACGTTTTTGCGCGTATTCCGGGCATCGGAAAATTTGGAATGCCCGGCAATCGCGTTAGACGTGGCTTCTTCTTCGTAACGAACAGACGTCTCCGTTCGCGTGTGCGGTATATTCTATACTTCTTCGCCGTTCGCGAACGTTCTCTTTGTGAAACCGTGCTCCCTCATCAGCCGGCTCCGATTCTCGTTTCGCGTGTGGGCCTGCATTCTTGACCGCCTCACCGAGACTTCACTCTCTTTATTGCGTGCTCCGACCTCGTCGCTCGAGTTTCGTGTTCGTGCGATACGTTCTGTGCTCGTCCCCAGCGTGAGGGCAGTCACTCTCATTGTAAGGGCCTCCGGCGCCCTGCGCTCTTATGAGCATCGACTCTCCATTAGTGCGTTAAAATCTGATCGGCGCGTTTGCTCCGCTTTGTGCAAAGTCCGAGTGCTTTCACGGGCATACTCAAGATCCGTGCATAATCAGCCGCCATCTTGGACGAATATTCTCAACCGTCGTCGTCGCGTTCGCGATTCCCGCCTGCTCCGCGTCAAGATTTCCGTCGTTCGCGGCAAGATTTACGCGCGGAAAAGGAATCGAATTCCTGGATTCCTTCTGAAGATTTCCGGTCGTGGTTGTCGAGCAGAACGAAGCGGGCCTGAAGATTTCCGTATACGATCATTCAAACGACTTCAGTTGAGTTCGAGATCTTTCGATGACCGATTCGACCGGTCTATAAATATTGTGTAGCCGTCGGTATCTTGAGTTTCAATCGGTCGTGTCTACTCCTTTCGAAAGTCGAGAGCGACATCCTTTCTCAAATCTTCACGCTAAGCGCGCCTTCACTGACTGACGTCCCGTGCACGCTCGCGCGCCCGGAAGTGGCGAATCCCGGCGTTCTTATCAAAACGGTGCGGTTCTCGCGGCGCGATCGTCGTGCCGTCGCAATCAAATATATTACCATGAAAAGTAACTGATATATTATATCAGGTGCCAATTCAAAGTGAACATACATAAAGTGTATATTATTTAAATAAATTAATAAAATAAATAATATAATAAATTTAATAACATATTACCACGAAAAATAACTGATATGTTATTCAAGGTGCAAATTCAAAATGAACATACATACATAAGGTGTATATAAGTAAAATTAATTAAAATTTGACTCTAAGTGAAAGTACATAAGGGGCAAAATTCCTGAAATGTCCTGGCTAAAAAATGAAAGTTCTCCAATTTGGTCAAAACTTTACTAAAATGTTGTCATTCTTAGTAGAAGTCATAATCTCAAATATTATTGAATTTAATAAATTATTTTTTGAGTTAGGGAATTTCAAAATTTTTATATTTTTTAAAACGGATTTTTTCGATTTATCATTTTCATACGTGGAAGGCATAAAAGTGAACATATAAGCAGTGATTTTTGAAGGTTTTTTCGCGGGCTTCAAGCTAGTGACAATAGTTTTTTGAAAAAAATAAAATTTGACCTTGAAATTCAAGGTCAAAGTGTTAATTTCGATATATCTCAAAATCGGATTTTTTAAAATTTTTTTAACTTGTCTAAACGGAAAGATTGACTCATTTTCTATAACATGTGTGAAAATGAGAGTGGCATCTGTTAGAGATTCCGAGAAAACAATCCTCAAACACCCGCGCGCGCTCCAACCGGGCGCTGTTTCGCCGCCGCAAGTGCGTGTACCGCAGCATTCCGCTGACGGTGGATGCCTGATTCCTCCATACCGCCCAGGTAATGCAGTTAGTCCTATTGCCGCTAGTTCGTGATCAACGCAGTCTTACGTTTCGCGTCCATAAGGGAAATGGAATTCCATTTGTACATAACAGAGCTTGCCAACGCATACTAGTTATATCGAATTTTACTTGCAAATGGTTTTTTTCTTGGGTGTCTTTCAGTCACGCATTTTTGCTTTCCTGCTCTTATTGATAGCACTGTTGTCATTTATAGAAATGCTGTCAAAAGAAAGGGTTAAAAAGGAGTGGAATAAAAACTGTTTTATATGCGGTACACTTTCCTCGAAGGTAACATTACGCCGAATTTCAAAAAATCATTGTAGGGATTTTCCTAATTTGTCTGTTGACGCAAAAGTTTGTTCCAAATGTAGAAATAATTTATCTCGATCAAAAGTTTTACCATCTTGTACTGTGGAATATTCAATTGCTGAGCTTCCTGAAAATGCTCTGGTACAAGAAAGAGGTGAAACTTTTGAGGAAGATGAAAATGTTTCACTTGGAAACATGTCAACAGATAAAGAAGATGACAAAATAGATTCTGAATTTATTCCAGATGATGAGAAAAAAAAATTGCCGTTACCTTGTAAAGATGCTTATCATTTGGCTGGTGTTGAGGTTTTGAATCAAATTAAGGATAAATTCAAAAATACAAGTGATTATAAACAGAGAGTTCAGCTTCTAACACTTGCGCCAAAGTCTTGGAGTCGCGGTAAAATAATGGCTGAATTTGGGGCCACTGAAAGACAAGCAAGATCGGCTAAAATGTTGGTTGATCAAAGTGGAATCTTATCGTTTCCGAACAAAAAAATAGGCAAACTCCTAAGTACAGAAACTACAGAACTCGTAAAATCGTTTTTCGAACGTGATGATATTAGCCGTTTAATGCCAGGCGCAAAAGACTACGTTTCTGTGAAAACTGATGGTGGAAAGCGAGAACACGTTCAAAAAAGACTACTTCTTTGTAACCTAAGTGAATTGCATGCTCAATTCAAATTAGAAAATGAAGAAGTTAAAATAGGAATTTCCAAATTCACTCAGTTGCGACCTAAGCACTGTGTTCTAGCAGGAAGCAGTGGCTCTCACACTGTATGCGTTTGTTTATTGCATGAAAACGTCAAATTAATGCTAGATGCAATAAATATAACAAATTTAACGAAGGATTTGGAAATGCCGCTAAGTAGTTTTGAAGATTGTTTAAAAATGCTATTATGTTCTGAAACTACGATGTCTTGTAAGTTAGGGGAATGTCGAGCTTGTCCAAATGCCACTAAATTAAAAGATTATTTAATTCACGTTTTTGATGAAAATGATATAGAGGAAATAAGGTTTGATTGCTGGGTGCAAACTGACAGGTGCACAATGCAAACTATGGTTATGAAAGCTGATGAATTCCTAGACGATTTATGCGAACGTTTGATCAAATTAAATGTCCACGATTTTGTTGCTGTAGCGCAAACCATCTTTTTCAAACAATTAAAAGAGAACCTGTTGCCTGGAGAATTTGTTATAACCTTTGATTTTGCTGAAAATTATGGTTTTGTAATGCAAAATTCTATACAGTCATTTCATTGGAATAATGACCAGGCAACTATATTCACAGTAGTTGTACTATGTTGATAATGCCGTATTGAAACACAAAAGTATGGCAGTAATATCCGATAATTTGTGTCATGACACTATTGCTGTTTACGAATATCAAAATATTATAATAAAACATCTTAAGGATTTAAATTTCGATTTGAAAAAAATTTTTACTTCACAGATGGTGCTAGCCAACATTTTAAAAACAAGAGTAATTTTTCAAATCTTTTAAGTCATAAAAAAGATTTTGGCATTGCAGCTGAGTGGCATTTCCATGCTACGGCACATGGAAAAGGTGCCTGCGACGGTATAGGAGCGAATATAAAAAGACAAGCAGCTCGATATAGTTTACAATGTTCTGCTAGTAACCGAATTTTGGATGCTAAAGCATTATATTCCTGGGCTAAAGAACATTGTAAAGAAACAAT
>CABEGB010000537.1:0-27023 GCA_901521435.1 Crematogaster levior | reverse complement strand
GTGATGTCTTTTACAGACAAGATTTATTACACGCTTATCTCTTATAAGCGTGATGTCTTTTACAGACAAGATTTTTTACACGCTCATTTTTTATAAGCGTGATGTCTTTTACAGACAAAGTCTAATAATTTAATGATTAACATTATTTTCAAGTTGCAAATGATGGACCAGCAGTATCATTAATATCCGCGGCATATAGCCTTAAAACATTGCGGTCTTTTTTAGCAGCTCTAGCATATAATTTATCCGTCAACATAAGGGATAAATATTTTTCTTCAATGTTCATCTTTGTAACTTTTTCTCCTCTCGCTTTTAACGCTGATTTGACAACGCAAGCTGCGTTAATAGAAGCTGACGAGAGTTTGTTGCGTTTTTTTGTTTTTAAATCGCTCAAGACAGAAAACATTCTCTCTGGATCGGCATTTGAATTCGGAAGCGATCGAATAGCATTTACAACATTCGTTAAAACTGGATATTTAGCAATATTATTCGAATACTGACTTTTTAAAATGTTTTTCCACATACTGTCGAAATTTAATTTAGAAAGACTTTGTTTCTCCTCTGATGTGAAATCTAACGGTAATGATGACCATTCTTTCTTTAAAGCATGTTCATCAAAACCACCGATAGTTTTTGCTATGAAAGAAACATCATTAAATGTTGTTTCTCTATCTGTCATAAATAGAGTTGTAAAAGGTCTAAACACTTTTAATTTAAATAAAAATATGTCATCAACGGGTAATCTTTTACGAATTTCTTCTGCAGCAGTCACATAAAATGCTAAACAATTCTCTCGAACTGTTGTAACAATGTCTGTATACCCCTGCATCATTAATTCGTTAAGATATTCCTCACAATCTAATCCTAAAATAATTTCGTTAAGAACTTTTTGATTTTCTTTCACAGAGAATACTATATTTATGGAGAAAGGTTTTAAATGTTCTTCTTTTAAAAAATTTCGACAGATTTGGAAAAGAAAGCTTAAAGATTTAGGCTGTAATAAATGAATTCTTGTTTCCAACGATTGGAAAAATGCGTTAAATGCGTTAAAAAAGTTTAAAATATATTTCAAAAAAAGGAAGTAAGCTTTTAACTCTACATTGCCCATCATAGACAATAGATATTCTCCAGTTGTTGTTTTTTCGCTAACAACTATTTCATTAAGGAAATATCTTATTGTATCCCAAGATTCCAGAAGTCTCTCTACACATAAATAATGTGAAAGCCAGCGTGTATCAGATAACTTTAAAATTTTGCGATTTGTTTCTTGGAAACATTCACAAAATTCCCGAAAAATTGCTGTCCGTTTTGGACTACTGTTAATATAATTAGCAATTTTTTTAATAAATTCTTCGCAAAACGCAGGCATTTTATTACATGCAGCATGCGCTGCTAATGCAGAAGAATGGCATGGACATGTAAATGTTAATAAACGTGGACATAGTTCTTCCAATTTTTTTTTGAATGACAAATGTTTCCCTATCATGACAGATGCATTGTCACATGATAGGGCAAGTATATTTAAGAATGGTATCTGTAATTTCCACATTTCACATTTAAATGCATGAAACAACTTTTCTGCGCTGGAATCTTGGGCATCAATATTAATTAATTTTACTAATTGAGTTCGAATATCTAATGTCTCCGTGTCAACGTAGCGAACAAGAAAAGTCATCCATTTTTCGTTACAAATATCTGATGTTTCATCAATAAATATTGTAAATTTTGTATTTTGAATCTTATGAACGACATTTTCCGTTTCGATTGGACACAAAACGTTCGTAACAATATTTCTACATTTGGTTCGACTCATGCTCATAGTTTTCAATGCATGAAAATCGTTTTCTGCTACATCTTTAAAAAATTCGAGAATGTCTTTTGCCGTTTGATAAGGGATATTTTTTTCAGTAATTAATGCGGCATATTTTATTTCCACTAATTTTTTACGTTCATTAAATGATAAAGACGATTTACCTTCCGTATTTGAGTCTTCATTTAATTTGTTTATTTCAACATGATTTTTATAATTATGCACATGTGTTTTGCGTTTTGCGTGACGATGGATTTGTGATAAACCACCAACAGTAGATTTATCGCAAACTAAACAGAAAAATGAATTTGGATCATGTGGCACTTCGCGTAACCAATGTTTAAATTGTTCAATGTGCAACCAATCTTGTTGAAATTTTGATGTACGTGCTTTTTTTATTGACAAATTATCATCGTCTTTATCACATAATGATTTTTCTTTATTTTTATGAGACTCCGAATTTGCGTGTCTCGAAACGTGTGTCGAATTGCATGATAAATTTTTTTTGCAAATATTGCAGTAATAAAGACTATTGTCAGATGGTACTTTACGTATCCAAGATTTGTATCGATCATCCTTAAGCCAAACTTCTGCAAAGCTTCGCTTACGGTTTTTTGTCAATTTACCACACGTTTCCATAGTAAGATAAAAAATAGGAAATAAAAAATCCAATCAGAAATATTATAATTATAATAAGAAAGAAAAATGTTAATATGTGTGTGTGTGTGTGGGTGTGTATGTGTTATAATATTCTTTATCACCTCTGAATTTTTCCTAGCGCGAATTTTTCCCCGCTAGCGATGAACGTCGTAACGGTACGATGTTTACAAACAAACAGGCTGCGTGCATCGCGACGAAAGATCGCGACGAAAACAAACGAAAAACCAAGATGCGCGTTTGTTTCAGTGCTCATTCTTAGGAAGACATTCTTAGGAGGACGTTCTTGAGTGCATTCTTGAGACATGGAAGGTTAGTTAGAAACAGTTTATTTCAATTTGATAGACAAATAGTTATTTCATAACTGACTAAATATATGTGTACACACACACACACACACACACACACACACACGTGTGTGTGTGTGTCTGTCTGTGTGTGTGTGTGTGTGTGTGTGTGTGTGTGTGTGTGTGTGTGTGTATACACACACACACAAGGTGTCCCGTACTGATTAGTAAACCTTGCAAGGAATGAAAGAGGGTGGAATTTTGAATAAAAAGTTCCTTTTCGACTTTTGGCTCAGACCATTATTTAGCGAGTTATTAACTATTAAAGTTTACCAGTGAGAAGGCGCACAGCAAAGTACGCAGGGGCGTTGCGCGCAGTGCGATCCCTCGCGCTTGCTCCGCTAACGTTGTCTCTGTCAAAACTTTATTTTAATTATTATTATTAATTAATACGTGAATAAATATTATTTTATTATTATTATTAATTATTATTATTAAATGTATTGATCCATTAATTTTTTCAAATAAATTAATTAGTTGATCGATTTCTAACTTTTTATTTTATTTATTTATTCACGTATTAATTAATTTGAAAAATTAAAATAAAGTTTTGACAGAGACAACGTAAGCGGAGCAAGCGCGAGGAATCGCACTGCGCGCAACGCCCCTGCGTACTTTGGCTGTGCGTCTTCTCACTGGGAAACTTTAATAGTTAATAACTCGCTAAATAATGGTCTGAGCCAAAAGTCAAAAAGGAACTTTTTATTCAAAATTCCACCCTCTTTCATTCCTTGCAAGGTTTACTAATCAGTACGGGACACCCTGTATATATACAGAGTGTTCTTGGTTTTTTATTTTTTTTTGTTTCAAAATTTAATTATTATATAATACATGTTATTTATGTATCATAATTGTGTAATAATATCAACAATTTATCATGTTTTTTACAGAACAAGCAACTCAGCAAAAAGATGCTGAGCTGGTGCTGCAGATACAGCAATTGCAGCAGCAGCTGCAAATTTTGCAGCAGCAGCAGCAGCATCAGCAGCAACAGCATCAACAGCAGCTACAGCTGCAACACGAGCAGCACCAGCAGCAGCTGCAGATGCTGCAGCAGCAGCCTCATCCACAACAGCCACAGCAGCAGCAACAGCCACAGCAGCAGCAGCCACAACAGCCACAGCAGCAGCAACAGCCGCAGCAGCAGCATGGTATGTCACACATACATATATACGTACATACCCTAGTAGAAGTATTTTATTGAAAATGTTTTGAAATTTATTTAAAATAGGGTTTCTCAATTAACTCCGGTTGATTCATCATTTTAATTTAATATTATCAAAAGTAACAATTGTCAGTAAAATTTTATAATATTTAATATTTTATATTTCATTTTTTAATCACTTTTAACAATACATTTAACAATATATTTTTACAACATACGTTTAACAACAATATACATTTAATAATATATCTATTAAATAGCATTACATTGAATTTTATAAAGAAAGTAAATTTTAAGTTATTTCAAGATACTTTTTTAGTAATTTTTTAATAATTTTTATTTCAATTTCAATGAACAGTAAAATAAGAGTTATTGAAAAAATATTAAATTAATCTCTAAATAAATTTTAATTTTTCTTATAAAATTTAATATAATATTTAAAAATATACTGTTGAAAAAATATTATAAAAATATTAAATATTATAAAATTTATTGAATTAAACTAAATATATTGTAGTATTTTTGTAAATGTTAATGAAATGATGATCAAACGAAGTCGATTGAGAGAAATTTTAAATACGTTTCAGGGAAATTTTCAGTAAATTATTTCTACCAAGGCGCACACATACACACATTATAGACACCCACAAACGCGCGCAAACAAATATTGTATTTTTCCCCCATTTTATATTTATTAGTAATTTTACTTTCAGTTCAAAGACGAGGAGCCGGACGGGCGCGTGCCCGTTGGTACAATCAACGGCCAACTAGGAGCAGGTCCTCTTCTGTAGCAAGAAGAGGTTCTCGAGGACGAGGAAATAATAAACAAATTATACATAATTACTATAATTATTATTAATAAAATATAAAAGATTCAATAAAATTAATTATAAAATCTTGAACAATCTTTTCATATTAGTTGTTGTACCCATACATTCATTTTTTATACTCTTTCCACATTCCCTGATACAAAGGATGTTATAATATAGAATATTCCTGTATATATTTCTTTCAAAATTGCACAGATTTCACTTAGTTCTCGAAACATTCATCAGGAAATAAATGTTGGAGCATTTTCTCTAAATCGTTTATTATTTGACATAATATACATGTGTTACATTTTTTTAATAGTGCGCAATCTAAATTTAGATAGTTTCAGAAGATTTTTGAAAAAGTGTAAATGGTTTCTGAATTTATATTATTTATTTATTTCTTTTCAATATTTCTTGATATATATATATGAATCTTTTTTTATTATCTTCCTAAAATAAAGTTTTTATTCTGCAATAGCAATATGTTAACATTAATATTAAATATTAAATTAAATCTGAAATTTTTATATTTTGTCAACATTTATATTACATTTACATAATACGCTCTTATCATATATGTTTTTTTACAGGTATATTTACAAATAAAATTAAATAACATATGACATAAAAACCTATAAGCGTTGTCGGATATTAATTGTATATTAAAATTTAGATTCCATACTCTTGTTAGAGATCATGATTAATTTTATTTTTATGATGGAAAGTAAAATAAAAATATGTATATTACACTGAAAGGGCGCAATTACATCTATCATAAAACTATAATAAGAATTTTTGATATTTTTGCCAATAAATATAATTTGTATACGTGTGTGTATATTTACAGAAAGTTCCAAATTTTTATCTTAATATTTTTTTATAAAAATTATTAATAATGACATAAATCTATATACTCTCAGGTAACTAAATGTGATAAAATATTATAAAAACGATATTATAAACAATTTAATTTAATATGCATAATATGTAAAATTATGGATTTTGTTATAGTTCCAGCTATATAAAGAAATATTTAACAATGAGACCTGAAATTGAATTAATTTGTTACATTATTAAAGATATTTGTTTGTGCTATTTAAAAAGACGTAATGTATCTAATAATAACATATTTAAAAGCATATTATAATATATCAAAATTTCATATAATATTAAGGTACAGTTCATCGAAACTTTATTCCAAAATTTTCAAATGATATCATTTTTGTTAAAAAAAATTTTTTTTTCAGTTGTTTTACATAATTTAATACTCTGTTACACATTTAAACATATACACAAATTTTGAACATGTATTTTGTATAGATTCAAATATAATTTGATTTCAAATGAGTGTTGTGTGTATACATATATACATATATATACATACAGTGTATATGTATACATACATATATATATATATATATATATATATATATATTTAAAAATATTTCAAACTAATTTTTTATTTTTGAAGAAACAAAAATATAATTTAAAAATTTTAATTAACTTACAACAAATTATATTTTCTACAAAAAGAACTAAATGAGACACAATAAAAATTTTGACATAGGAATGACAATGAATGACAGGCATCATTCATTGTCATCATTGATGTGTAATATTTAAAAAAAATGGAAAATTTCATCTTGTTATAAAATTTTTTGCTATGTCTTTTACTATGGAATTGTAAACTTTGCTCAACGATTCTACTTTTGCACTACTTCACCATCATAATAACTTTATAAAGTTTTAACGTTCACGATAAGTAAACCACTTCCAAGTATCGAAGATTATAATTTCATGATGAAGCAGAGTATCACTCTCATCATTGTCATAACATACAAGGAACTGTAAAAGAAAACAATCATAGACAGCGATTAAATTAAAGTTTTTTTTCCCTAATCTAGCTCCAGCTGTCTCGTGCTAAGCGTTCCTGTGTGTAGTTTCCAGGTTCTCATTATTTTTGAATGATTTGAGTAAGTCCTCCATCGTGATGGGTCGCACATTATCATGAAATTCTTATTAAGTCATATTCATCGTCTATATTGTTTTCGTACTTGAGCCCATCGCTGTAAATCAAACATTATAGAAACATTATAGAAACTAGTACAATATGACTTCAATTTGACTTTGAAACTCGCACAGTGAGGTATACAACGCGATATTCGATTTATAATACTTTCTATGAAGTATTTAAACACTTACTGCGAGTATAAGTAATACGATATATAGACGGGTTCCGATAAAGTTCTTGTAAATCAGATCCAGAAAAGCCTTCTGTATGTTTCGCTAACGTTGCGATTTCCACGTTGTCTGCGGTTGGTTCGTTTTTCAAAATCAATTGCAAAACTTTTAACCGTTACTACTCATTCTAAAATAAATATATTATTAGTATTATATTCTAGGGTTGCATTCCAAAACGTTTTATTTGAGAAAAATTTTATTCAATTTCTATAATATATGTGACGTGAGCTATAGAGTATTGAGTAAAATTTTCCTCAAATAAGACGTTTTGGAATGCAACCTAGAATTATAATCATAATATATTCTATGATCAGTATTCATAGTCCATTTTTATTTTAAGAACGTTGTTATGTCTTAAATACTTAAGACATAACAACGTTCTTTTATTACGTTATATGAACCAATCATGAAGTATTTTAAGAAGTTTTATTTAAGATGGTGGGTGTGTGTTTTAAAGACAATATAATATTTTCAGTGTTATATATATGTATAATACATTTATTTTTTTACTTTTATTTTAATGTATTGTTTCGAGAAATATAAATAAATTAAGATATTATATAAAGATAATATTGAAATATATATATATATTAAAAATTTACACACATACAATTATCTTTATACAATATCTTAATTTATTTATATTGCTCGAAACAATACATTAAAATAAAAGTAAAAAAATAAATGTATTATACATATACATAACACTGAAAATATTATATTGTCTTTAAGACACGCACACGCACACGCACACGCACACGCACACTTCTACCGCCTGGCGCTGGCCGAGAGCTGGCCGAGACGTTCGACGACGCGTTCAACAAAGAAAGAGAGAGAACTATACGTCGATACTCTTTTACCGCCCGACGCTGGCCGAGCGCTGGCCGAGACGTTCGACGACGCGTTCGGCAAAGAAAGCGAGAGAACTATACGTCGACACTCTTTTACCGCTCGACGCTGGCCGAGCGCTGGCACCCACGGACAGCCATCCCCACCCTATCCCCACCACCTACTACAGCGTGCTGTTGGGTCTGCAAGTTTAAGTATATAACTTCATGCCTCAAAAATTGGCATTTTTCGGGTTGAAGTTGTAAGTTAGCTTTTCTCAATCGTTGCATTAATTTGTCAATTTTGATCTTGTGTTCCTCTAATGATCTGGCATACACAACTATATCATCTAAGTATACAAATAGTTCATTTCCTTGCAAACCAGCTAGTATATTATCCATAAGTCTTTGAAATGTCGCCGGCGCGTTTTTCAAGCCAAACGGCATTCTTTGGTACTCATAATGTCCATACGGAGTGGAAAAAGCCGTTTTTGCCCTGTTATCTGGATTCATAGGAATTTGGTGAAAGCTCTGCGCTAGGTCAAAAATAGAAAAATACTTGGCGCTTCCCAATTGATCCAAGATTTCTATTATGTTAGGTAGGGGATATGCATCCCCAACAGTTTTTTCGTTTAATTTTCTAAAGTCGATAACCATTCTCCATTTCTTTTCTTCCGCAGTTGATTTTTTGGGGACAATCCAAAGCGGTGCGTTATACGGGGAAGTGGAAGGTTTTATAATATTATCGTTTAGCAATTTATTTACTTGATTATTAATTTCCTCTTTATGGATCGGTGGATATCTATATTGTTTAACATGAATAGGGATGTTGTCAGTGGTAGGAATGGAGTGACTGGTAACGTTAGAAAATTTTAATTTATCCCCTGGTCAGAAGAAGCAATCCTCATTTTTCTTCAATATGGTTTCTACGTGTCTCTTTTCTTCTTCATTTAATTGACTCGAATCTATTAAATTCTTTAGCGTATTACAACGATTTTTGACCTTCGGTGCCGTATGTCCGATACTTAATTCATTGAAACAACAGAGAGCAGTGGAACTAGAAAAATCAGCGAAACTAGTAGGCTCGGTGAGGTCACTTAAATCAGTGGAGGAATCAGTGGAATTAGTAGAATCAGTGGAATTAGTAAAATCGATAAAATCGATAGAATTAGCAAGATGGTAATCATTCAGGTGCATGGGTTTTAGTATTATTGTATAGTCACGCTCAGTGACGTTGTATACTTTTAGATGCTCTTTGCCCTGTGAATTAGCAACAAGCGCCTCACCAAGATATAATCCCTTAATGGGTTCGCAACGCGGTATGTATCCCTCTGTTTTTTCAGGATTAGTAATATTAAATGAGACTGGTAACACCGTTCGAGCAGGTACTTCTATTTTTTCTTCGTCATAAAATGGGATAATCATATTTCCAATGATCAAATTCTTTTTATTAAAATCTAAAACAGCGTTATTGTCTCTTAAAAATTCAGAACCGAAAATTCCGTCGCTTGGGATAGGTACGTCATCTTTCACTATGTTAAACTTTGTTACTTTACCCAATATTGTAAAAGTTACAGATCCTTGTGTCGTAACGGGGTTTTTGGTAATACCTCTTACAAGAGGAGGCCACGGAGTGTGGGTCACCGATTTTGATGCGCTTTGGTACAGACCTTCTTCATCGAAAACAAATGGATCCGTGTTTCGCCGTTTGTCTAGATACCCCCCCGTTTTCGAAAAAATCGAGGTCAAAGGTCATGGCGACGGATCAGTTTTGGACCAGGGGGTTTTATAGATCTTAAAACAACAATCAATTTTTATTAATATATGTGGGGGTCGCAAACCTATATTTTTCGAGTTATAAAGGATTTTATGTTCACGCAGTGCATAAATACCCGTAACTTCATCACCATTTCCAAGTGAGCGCCGTGGTCGAGCGGTGAAGGCGTCGAACTCCAATTCCCTGGACTCGTGTTCGATTCTTCGTGCTGCATTTTTTTTTTTTTTTTTTAAATAGCATGAATATTTTATATTTATATATAAATTTTTATATATTAATGTATAAATACATAAAAATTATTACTTATTACTTATATGTATGAATTTTCCAAAAAACAGGACACATTGAGTCATACAGAACAAGAACTTAAATCATTAGTAGAATCAACTGTTTCTTTCAAAAATAAACATCCGGACATTATTTTTACCAGAGCTGACAAAGGTATTACGGTAGCATTACAAAAAGACCTATACATAAATGAAATAGAAAAGATTCTCGAAGACAAAAACACATACATAAAAGTTAAAAAGAACCCTATTGTTAACATTGAAAAAAGATTGAATTCCACTTTTAAAAGGTGGGTAGATAAAAATTATATTAACAAGACTGACCTATTTAAATTAAGATCAAGCGATTCTCTTCTCCCTAAAGCATACGGCCTCCCAAAAATACATAAAGAAATCCTCAGTTACAGAATTATAGTTTCATCTGTGAACACAGCGCTTCACAGCATAGGAATGTATTTACAGAAAATTATTTCAGAGGGAGTTCCTAAGACAATCAGCGGTATAAATAATGGCAAAGAACTATATAAAAAATTATCAGGAACAAAATTGGGGAGTTCAGATGTTGTATTCTCTTTGAATGTTGTGTCACTTTTTACAAATATCCCTTTAGAATTTGCATTAGAAAGCCTCTCAAAAAGATGGTGTCATATTGAACAACACACAAAAATTCCTAAAACCGAATTCATTGAGATCGTTAAATTTATTATAGAATCCACATTTTTTTCTTTCAACAACAATATCTACAAACAAAGTTTTGGCACTCCGATGGGATCGCCTTTGTCACCTATTTTAGCAGACATGGTGATGGAGGACTTAGAACAGACAATTTTAGACTCTTTGGAATTTCGGGTCAATTTTTATTTTAGATATGTTGATGACATCATCATATCGGCACCTTCCAACAAAGTGCAATTCATTCATGACGAATTCAACAAATATCATGAGAGACTGAAATTTACTATTGAACACTGCATTGATAATGAAATTAGCTTCTTGGATACTAAAATCATTATACAGGAAAGCACGATTTGTATGGATTGGTTTCAAAAAAAGACCTTTTCAGGAAGATTCCTATCCTTTTTTTCTGAAAATCCATACAGCCATAAAACAAGCATCGTATATAACTTGATAGACCGAGCCATATTTCTTTCTCACCCAATATTTCATGAAAAAAACATCAATTTGTGCATTGAATTACTATTGAGCAACGGTTATCCGTTGCACATGATTTTTTATTGTATCCAATCCAAACTGAATAAATTAATTTCTTCCTTTAAAAATAACAAAGACACTACGAATTTGAATGACGTATCTAATGATTCCCAAAAATTGTGTATAGCATTACCGTTTATTAAAAAAATTACTAACAGAATTTCAGTTCGGATAAATAAATTGGAATTGATCGTGGGTTTTAGAAGCATTAATAAACTCAATAGTTTCATCGGAGTCCCAAAAGATAGTACAAGAAAATCGGAAATGAGACATGTAGTATACAAAATTCAATGTAAGAATTGCGAGGCTTCTTATGTAGGACAAACTAAAAGACAGCTAGCCACCAGAATAAAAGAACATAGGTATAATTTAAGACAGGACCCATCCAAACATTCAGTGGTTACGGAACACATATTACAATGTAATCATTCCTTTGATTGGGATGAGGTAAAAATCCTAGACGTTAAGTCTAATTACCACAAGAGACTAATATCAGAAATAATACATATTAGATCTCAAAAGAAAAGTATCAATTTGCAGAGAGATACAGAACAACTGAATGAAATATATTTAGATATAATATCTGAGCTTGCCAAAACATCTTGAGATGACGAATGAGATACATTTTATTGTTACCAGAGCAACTTAGTTATAAGACTAACAATAAAAATACATCTGTGTTAGCCCTCTAGTGTCATGACATTAAATGTAAGTGTAGCGATGACTTGCGTTTTACTGTATTCTCTCATTCGTTATCACTAGTCAGATTAAACAAGACGTTCTCTTTCCATTAGCTGTCTATCAACTTAAGACTATATTAATTGGCAAGATCCATAGAGGTATGGACCTAAACTTCATATTTTTTTCAAATTTGTCCAGTATTAAAATTTCTAAAAAACACGTGTACATTATATTGACATTTGGAAAAAGAATTTGCGACTTAACATAAGATATACAAGAATCTCACGTTATATCACAGAGAATGCATTTAACGGTCATCGCTCCACCGAATCTATCAATACGGAGGACATTTGCAACACCTGAAATTTTACACATTATGACTATGGTATCCTCGTGGCGAAGAGGATGCTGTTCATACCCATCATACCCATTGTACAGACTACATTGTTACGTCACTGAAGAGGACTCTGTGAGTTGGAAACGCGTATGACTATTCTTCAATTTTATGTAAATTTTAATATATTGACCAACCTTCAACTTATATGAAAATTTTAATATATGAACTACATTGTTTAATTATTTGTTTACAATATTATTTATTATTATAATCAGTCTCGCGTTTTAAATAAAAAGTCAGGCTCTTAAAAGACTTATGTGTTTATTTGTATATTTATTTTTATTATATTATCATATATTAATATTTTTTAAGATACTTTATATTTTATATTTATTATATTCGCTGTGCAGAAATAAATAACAACAATTAAATGTGCATTTATTTAGTTTTAGTATACAGGGTGTCCCATGTAACCTGACAAATCGAAATAACTAAAAAAATACGCATTGGACGACATAATATCCAAAATAAAAGTTGTTCCTGTCGAAGAGCGTCGTCGAATGATACCAAAATTGACCCTGCCCCCGCTCCCCTGGGGGTAGGGTGGGGGGCAACTTTTAAATCTCAAACGGGAACCCCCATTTTTTATTGCAGATTCGGATTCTCCATAAAAAAATAAGTAAGTTTTATTCGAAACATTTTTTTTTATTCGTGACAGATGGCGCTGTAAACGATGAAATAGAAAGATAGTGGGGGTAACGAAAGATTGAGACTGGGCATTGGATAACAATTTTTAAGAAAATTTTAGTAATTTTTATAACAATTTTTGAGGAAAGTACCTAACGAATCAAACTCCTCTCGCCTCTCACCTTCGGGGTACTTGTTTTCGGTGAGTCCCCTTGCCTCTCACCTTCGGGGTACTTGTTTTCGGTGAGTCCCCTCGCCTCTCACCTTCGGGGTGCTTGTTTTCGGTGAGTCCCCTCGCCTCTCACCTTCGGGGTACTTGTTTTCGGTGAGTCCCCTCGCCTCTCACCATTCGATTAAATTAAATGTTCAAATTGATGACCGCCAACTTCGATGCACTTGTTGACTCGTGCTGCAAATGCCTGCACGCATCTTAAAAGCATGTCTGGTGTAATTGCGGCGCAAGCATCCCTTATTCGTTGCATCATATTTTCGCGGGTGGTAGGCGTTTCTTTAAAAACAACATCTTTTAGGTAACCCCATAAAAAGAAATCTGGCGAGGTAAGGTCAGGCGATCTGGCTGGCCAATTCACCGTACCTTCTCTACCGATCCAGCGATTACAGTAAACTCGATTTAATACTTCGCGTGCTGCTAACGAATAATGTGCTGGACAACCATCATGTTGAAACCACATGTTTTGTCGCAATTCGATGCTCACCGAAAACAAGCACCCCGAAGGTGAGAGGCGAGGGGACTCACCGAAAACAAGCACCCCGAAGGTGAGAGGCAAGGGGACTCACCGAAAACAAGTACCCCGAAGGTGAGAGGCGAGAGGAGTTTGATTCGTTAGGTACTTTCCTCAAAAATTGTTATAAAAATTACTAAAATTTTCTTAAAAATTGTTATCCAATGCCCAGTCTCAATCTTTTGTTACCCCCACTATCTTTCTATTTCATCGTTTACAGCGCCATCTGTCACGAATAAAAAAAAATGTTTCGAATAAAACTTACTTATTTTTTTATGGAGAATCCGAATCTGCAATAAAAAATGGGGATTCCCGTTTGAGATTTAAAAGTTGCCCCCCACCCTACCCCCAGGGGAGCGGGGGCAGGGTCAATTTTGGTATCATTCGACGATGTTCTTCGACAGGAACAACTTTTATTTTGGATATTATGTCGTCCAATGCGTATTTTTTTAGTTATTTCGATTTGTCAGGTTACATGGGACACCCTGTATATTTAGTAGATTACGGGTTCTTGAGGATCATCTCGCATCGAGCTCGTCGAGGGCTGTTCATCTGTATATTTAAGGATGTATGATACAAATTTAAAAAATTGAGAAATATCTGAATATTTACAATTCGTTAACAACATTTTTTAAAACTTCTTATTGATAATTTCTTACTATTATTATTGTTGAAATTTAATGTCCTTGGTGTCTTCGATATCGTAGATTTTTTTTTTTATTTTTATCTCGTTGAAACAAATTTTCGAACTGTATTCTGCGATTTCTGGATTAGAACTGACGGTTGGAGAAACCGAATAGAGGCACACAGTGTGTAAATTCAGGTAGGTGTCCTTTCCCTTACCCGACAACAAAAGAGTGTACCGTTTTACCGGTTACCCTCTAACCGGTCTAATATACAGAGTTTCTAAAACATGATTAATTCTTGGTAATAGTAAACTATGTATTCTATGTATTCACAATCGTTTGCAATGCGCATTTAATTGTTGTTATTTATTTCTACACAGCGAATATAATAAATATAAAATATAAAGTATCTTAAAAAATATTAATATATGATAATATAAAAGTAATAATTTTTATGTATTTATACATTAATATATAAAAATTTATATATAAATATAAAATATTCATGCTATTAAAAAAAAAAAAAAATGCAGCACGAAGAATCGAACACGAGTCCAGGGAATTGGAGTTCGACGCCTTCACCGCTCGACCACGGCGCTCACTTGGAAATGGTGATGAAGTTACGGGTATTTATGGTTACACTGCGTGCACATAAAATCCTTCATAACTCGAAAAATATAGGTTTGCGACCCCCACATATATTAATAAAAATTGATTGTTGTTTCAAGATCTATAAAACCCCCCTGGTCCAAAACTGATCCGACGCCATGACCTTTGACCTCGATTTTTTCGAAAACGGGGGGTATCTAGACAAACGGCGAAACACGGGTCCATTTGTTTTCGATGAAGAAGGTTTGTGCCAAAGCGCATCAAAATCGGTGACCCACACTCCGTGGCCTCCCCTTGTTAGAGTCAAAATATCGCTTAAATCTATAGGAATATTATTCAAAATTTTAGATTTAATTATGTTTATGACAGAACCAGAATCGATCATAAAACTACAATATCCTTTTATATGTTTATTAGTTAATATTATTTTTGGCAAAGGAGTGGTTACCCCTGGGTTTGCTACCACTACCGTTGCATCTGGAATAAATTTTGTAACCTGATTACTGTTAATAAAGCTCAACCCTCGGTTATTGGTTCCGCCAGTACTTCTATCGGGAGCGCTGTTGTTCGGGCCGTGTCCCCCGTCGCGCTCGCTACCGGGCGACTTTCTGAGTTTCCCGTGTTTTGTATGGAATTTCGGTATGCTAATTTTTTGCAGTTAAATATGTTATGTCCAGGGAATTTACAGTATCGACAAACATCAGGAGAATTTGGACCTGGTTGACCGGGAATTAGTGGTTTAATCCAGGGTTGCGACACCGCGTTAGGATTTTTTAATATTGATTTCGGGGGGGCGGTATCCTGGACCTTTAGGCTTGGAATATCTGAACGAGGTAGAGGATTAATTTTTTGGAAATGTTGACGCTCACGTGCACTTTTTCTGCATCCAAAGTTTTCGAAATCTTAACGGCCCACTCGATAGCATCATCTAAATTATGAATTTGTCTGTGCTCCATACGAGTTATATTTGATGGCAAACCATTAATAAAAGCTTCTAACACTTCTTCATCGATCTCTTCCGTGAACGTGCGACTCAAACCTTTACTTTGGCGTCTATTTCCATCTAATATGGCAGATTTCAAATCTTTTATCCTCCCGGCATATTTCAAAATTGTTTCAGTTGGTAATTTATAAGTATTAGCAAGCTCACCCCGATACTGAGCAATTGATTTATTTGGTGCAAATATAGTTTTTAATTTGTCTAATAGATCAACGACACGAGTATACATATTTCCTTCGACAACTTGGTAAGCATCACCTTCTAATTTATTAACAATAAATTGTACCAATTGAGGTTCTTGCACGGAGGATAATAAGTCACGAGCACGTTCACAGGAGCGAGCAAATTGAAACACAGAGATTTTATATCCATCATAAACAGGGATATTAGCAACTACGTCTTTTAACTTTAGAGTTGGCAATGATACTGGTACATCGTCTTGAATTGGCACATCCTGGTATTCTCCAAAGGCGGATGCAGCTCGCGAATTTTCATTTACACGTTGTTCCAACATATTTATTTGTTCCGGTAATTTTCTCAATTGAGATAGTTCACTTTGTATTTGAGAGAGTACTTGCACGAGCGATTTCGCGTCGATAGCATCGCCGGTACGTTTCTCCATTTCTTCGCGTTCGCGTTGCAAGGATTGATGTTGCGCGCGCAGCTGCTTTTCGCGATCGTCTAATTGTTTTTGTCTTATTTCGAATTCGGCTTCGGCTGTCGCCGATCCGTGTGAACGAGTTGAATGTGCCATTTCAAAATATAAAAATAATTTACAGATTACAAATAAACGATAAAATAAATTATAAAATTTGGTACCTGAATATTATTAACGAAATGATTTGACGGTAGATCACAATTACCATCCCACCGCTGTCACCAAATTAATATGTTACGTCTGATCGGACAATTAATGACGTAACGACGTTCTCCCTTTTTTTGTTCTCCCTGCCTTCTCCGGGTTTAACGGGATGAGGGAGTGAATGATCCTTTCGTCAAATCAGATGGAATTTTATGCCTTCCTTTTAATAGAGAGAGTTACAAAATTCGGCAGTAAAGTTCTTGTCTTGTATAAATGAGACACGCAGTTGAAGACGTGTTGTCCTTCTGAAATCAACTACGCGACTGCTGCAACGGTTCCAGTGGTTCCTCTTTGTCCGCCTTTCTTCTTTGTGCGTCCGGTGGGCTTCCTGGTATTTTGCAGATAACAACGGTGGCGTGATTTTGATACTACTTCCGCGGTGCCCGTTTGATGCGTCATAATTAACGCTTGCTTATTTAATAGCTTATCTCTAGATACCCTGAGCTGAACGTGATATAAAATCGTTCTTAAACTATTACAAAACTCTCTCTTATAATACTTATAATACTATAATACATAATTATTAATAAACTTATAATACTATACTACTAAACTTATAATAATATATAGATTTTGCAAAAGTATTAATTCGTAAAGACATAAAATGTGTAAATAACATAAGTATCATTCTATAACTATTACAAAAATATTCTAATATTAACTAAGTTCATAGAATATTTGAATACGAGATTACAAAATATTAGTGTAGTAGCGACTGTAGTGACGCGCTAGTTCCTAATATTAACTTTCTTCAATCTTGTTCTTATCCAGTGAGAAAATCACTAGTCGAGACGTCACACGGGTGCTACGATATCACTCGGTAACAATCAAATCTGCAACGTCGCTGGTGAAGGCACAGTGCAAATTAAAAGGCTTATCGATGGTGTGTGGCACGATGCGCGAATCGAGAAGGTATTGCACGTTCCGAAATTGCGTAAAAATTTATTCTCCGTTGGAATGTGTACGAAAAACGGATTCGAAGTGCGATTTAAAATCAATCGGGTCGAAGTGGTGAGCGATAACGAGGTGCTGGCGACGGGCATGAAGCAAGGAAATGATGTGTATCGCATGTTCTTTAAGATCGCGAAACAAGGTAGCGCCGAAGAAGCGAACATAGCCACGACGAATTTGACCGTGTGGCATGAGCGATTGGGACACGTCGGGATACGAGAATTGGTTGAAAAAGGACTAGTGAGTGGAGTGTCAATTACTGACAAAAATGACGTTTTCTGCGAACCGTGTCAAATGGGGAAACCGCATAGGCTGCCATTTAACAAGAAACTGGAGCGCAATAAGAAAATAAAATCAGGTGAAAAAATGCACTCGGATGTCTGCGGGCCAATGTCAACGAACTCAGTCGGAGGATCGAGGTACTTCCTAACCTTCAAGGACGAAGCTACTGGCTATAGACACGTGTACTTCCTGAAGAAGAAATCTGAGGTGTACGAGAAATTCAAGATCTTCGAGAAGATGATCGAGAACAAGTTCGGTCGAAAAATGAAAACGTTACGTTCGGATAACGGTCGGGAATTCTATAACAAAGAAATAGTCGTTTATTTCGAAAAACGTGGAATCCAGCGAGAAACGACAGCGCCGTACAATCCGGAGCAAAACGGTAAAGCCGAACGCGAAAATCGGACAATAGTTGAAAGTACGCGCACGATGATACTCGCGAAAAGTCTACCGTTGAGCCTATGGGCAGAAGCAGTGAATTGTGCCGTATATGTTCTCAATCGAACCGTGTGGACAAGTGGAGCAGTAACGCCGTACGAAGCGTGGACTGGGAACGTTCCAAATCATCCTGAAGCATCTACGGATTTTTGGTTCAGATGCGTACATTCACACTCCTAAACAATTCACGCAAAAATTTGATGCGCGAGCGAAAAAGAAAATCTTTGTCGGGTATACGGAGGAATCGACAAATTACCGAGTGTACGATCCGGAGTCGAAAAAGTCAGCATAGCTCGAAATGTTGTGTTCAACGAGACGGTCGAAACGTCGCCGGCGAAAGAAGAAAAGAAGAAAGAAGAAAATGAAATAACTCTTCCACTACCGAAAGTCGAAAACGTAAACGAGCACGAGAACGGGAACGTGATCGACGCCGAAGAAGACGACGGCAACAACGAAGAACAAGAAGAAGACAGCGACGAAGCAGAGGAACGTGAAAACGAGCCAGCACGAGAAGTGTCAAGAAAACTACGAGATCGCTCGAGAATTCAAACTCCAAGTAGGTACCGGCACAACGCAAATGTTGCCGAGTACACTGTACCGATGACGTATGAAGAAGCAACGAATAGCCCTGAAGCCGCGCAGTGGGCAGGTGCTATTCGAAACGAACTCAAAGCACATAAGGAAAATAATACGTGGAAACTCGTAAAAAGAACGCCGGAAATGAGACTAATCGACTCAAAATGGGTGTTTCGGGTGAAGAAGGATGCGGACGGGAAGTCACATCGATTCAAGGCGCGACTGTGTGCGAGGGGCTTTCTACTACGAGAGGGGATCGACTTCAACGAAACCTTCTCTCCAGTGGTGAGATATGACTCACTGAGAATATTACTGGCAATAATGGCCACAAAAAATCTCGAAGTAATACAGTTCGACGTTCAGTTCGATGACATTCCTATACGGTAAACTGGAAGAGACGATATTCATGGAAGTTCCGGAAGGACTAAAATTGAAAGAAGATCTCAGGAACGTCGCATGCAAGCTCGAGAGGTCTCTCTATGGGCTAAAACAGGCTCCGAGATGCTGGAACCTAAGATTCACGAAATTTCTGAACGAGTTCAACTTCGAAGAGTGCGAGACAGACAAGTGTGTGTTTACCGGGAAGTTCAAAAACGATGTGGTGTATTTGGCACTATTTGTCGACGACGGTCTGGTAGCCTCTAACAATGTAGAAACTCTTAAGATAATAATTCAGCGATTAAGCGAAACGTTCAGAATCACGGTCGAGAATTCAAATACCTTTGTCGGGCTGCAAATTGAACGCGATAGAGAGCGAAAAACGTTAACGATTCATCAGAGCACGTACACGCGAAAAATAATCGAAAAGTTTGGAATGGAATGGCGGAAACCGTGAGTGTGCCGGCGGATCCTCACGCAGCATTGTCACCAACCGAGCAGGACGATGAAAAATTGAGTCACATGCCTTATCGCGAGGCAGTCTTTAGTTTTCTTAGCAACTGTATCGAGACCAGATATCGCATTTGCGGTAAATGCAGTAAGCAAATATCTAAGCAAACATAATGCGACACACTGGCGAGCAGTAAAGCGAATATTCGCGTATCTTCAAGGTACGACTAATTATGATATCGAATATGCAAGCGGCGGTAGCGAAGCAACACTAGTGGGTTTCTCGGATGCTGACTACGCCGGAGATATTGAAACGCGAAGATCCACGACTGGATACGTTTTCTGTCTCGCAAACGGGGCAGTCACTTGGTCATCACAGCGCCAACGATTGGTCACGCTGAGCACGACGGAAGCCGAGTACGTGGCTGCATCAACAGCAGCGCGAGAAGTAGTCTGGATAAGAAAATTATTATCTGACATCGGATGTCCTTGTGACAAAAAAACAACTCTATATATTGATAACCAAAGCGCGATTTAGTAAGGAATCCAGTATTTCACAAAAGGACAAAGCATATAGATGTCCATTTTCATTTTATTCGGGAAAAGGTAAACGAAAAAGAGATTAAAGTCGAATTCGTTCCCTCCGAGAATCAACGCGCTGATATATTCACTAAAGCATTGCCGCGAGATCGTTTCAGAAGTATGTGCTCTAAACTAAACTTATTAATGATTCACGAGAAACGCTCGAACGGCGGTAGTATTAAGAATAGCTAAGTTCAGCGCATTTCTGTTGGAAATGTACAGACGCATATTTCTCTATGTGCCTGTACAGCGAACGAGTCAAGCACGTCTCGGTTAATTCCGACGGCTTTCGTGTTACGAGGCTAGCACGAGTAACGAACATGCCGAGCTCCCTGCCCATGTTGTTAGTAGAAAGAACCACACATTACTGTCTACCTCATGTTGTTTACAACTATAATAAATCAAAAGTTCATACGACAGAGACTCAAAATTAATTCTATCAGCCCACTCACACAATCCTGCATTTTCTTGTCATGTAAAGCTTTTGAACCGACTGATTTCGAACTTGCAGAAAGATGTACAGTTGCTGGCAGCTTTGCTGCAGTCGATGAACCAGATGGATTATTTAATTGAGAATCACGATGAGACGAAGGTAAAGAATTTGACAAATTATTTTTACTAAAGCAATATGAAATCTCATGTGAACTGTCAAGACTACTGTAGATTTCAGATTGTTCTGGGGCATTAACAGGATTATATTTCTAAAATCACAAATATTGTTGTATAATAATAAAAATTGTAAATAATTTAATTAATATAAACAATTTTGAAACAGTTTACTATCTACGTACTAGCAATTTTTTTATCTTTATAAAATTGTACACTTTATGCATATATATTCTATAGCAATATTATTTATTATTTAAAACATATATTAAATATATTTTATTGTACGAAAAAAAGAATTAACAATGTATGAAGTATTTTGTTAAATTTTATCGAAATTTGTAACAAATCCTTACCTGTGTATTAGATGAATAAAGTTGTGTTGTATCTATAACTTCGTCCTCTAGATATTCAATCTTATCTGATGATTCTGTTATCTCATTAAGAATATTATCTGTTAAAGATTCTATTTCAGAATATGAAGTATTTAAAGTTTCTAAATTAGAAAAACTTTCTGCCTGAACACATGAATTTTTTAAAAATTTTAATCTGTCATACAGAATCCATTTAGGTTTATATATTTCTTCTGGACTTTTTCCGCTACATCTTTTTTTTTATTCACGTTCTTTTCGTAAATTTGTCATAAAGGTTTGCTTCATGCTAATAAAACGATTTTGTACCATGTCAGCTGTAAAATATACAGAATGTAATATTTAATTAAATTAAATATAGAATAATGCACTTTATTTTATAAAAAAAAAATATATATATATACCTTTTCAACAAAATATATTTAGGAAATACCTAGTAAACACAAAGTAACAGTAACATTAACATTAATGATTGCAGCGTTCCAATATTCACTGCAAGTACTGAAAATCTATAGTTTACGTACACTATAACTCTGACAAAACAGCCAATGTTATAAAATTTCCTACTCAACAATGTAACTGTTACGTACAAGGCATATTTACATTGCAGTTCTATTGTTGAGTGAGAAATTACAACATTAATCTTATGTTACTGTTACTCTGTGTGTTTACAGTATACATACATATATATATATATATGTATATATATACATATACATATAAAGATGATTAAAAAGTATAATTTTAAAAATCAGTAAATATAATAAAGTATATAAAAATATAAAAATGTTATTACCAATAAATGGTGGACCTAATATTTGAGCAATTTTATGCCATTGATTATATTTTAAATCAGCTCTTTTATAAGTTTAGCAGCTCGCATCCCATAACATTCGTCGTCTTTCGACTTCATAAATTAATGTGTTTTCATTTTCACTAATTCAAGTTTCGATTTTTGGAGGCATGGCATTGTTAATTATTTTTTTATGATATACAATCGAATATATCCTAATTTTATCAACTTTTAATAAATATATATAGATAATAAAATCTGTAATGCAGAAAAATATTGTGATGTTAATATAAGCATAAATATACAATATATAAAAAATAAAATTTATTAATAAATAATACTTTTGTTTATAATTTAACTTACCTGCGTAAACAGAAAAATTTTTATTGTATAATACCCCATACAGCACAGACTCTTGCAGCAACATTGCTGCAACATTTCAACATTGCAATTGCAAATGCAATGTTGCAGAGATATTGCAAAAATTGCGTGATGTATATGTTTAATTTTATTATTTTTAGCATACTTTGCGTATTATATTTCGTTTATCCAAAGATATAAAAGAATTTTTTTGTTCGTGTTATACGATATTGTTTATCGATTTCTGTACACGTTTATAATTTTATTATTATACATAAATTATAATAAATAAATATATATGTATTATATAATTCAGACTCTTATTATATTTATTATATAATATTTGTACTTTATACAGTATACATATATAGACGATCAGTGTTATAACTTTCAATAATAAAATTATACCATTCTCAAACTATGGAATGATTTAATTTTTTATGTTATTAAAACTATTATGCTCCGATATGTGTGTGTATATATATATATATATATATATATATACAGGGTGATTCAAAACAACCCCTGCAGATTGAAATGTCGTATTCCTGAGTCAATTCTGAGATGATTTTTCCTTTACCAAAATTTTCTCCGAAGCTTAGTTTTTGAATTATAAAGAGAAATAGTTAACGAATTACGGAAAGAGTACGGAAGGTAGGCAGGGGCGACGCAACTCACCGTCCGACGCAGGTGATTACGTGGGGCGCCTCAGCCTTAGCCCATTGCTTTACGTATCGATACACATGACACATTCTCGCTCTCTCTCTCACTCACTCATTCTCACTCTGATTTATTCTCACTCTTGCTCACTCACTACTATTTATTTTTGTAATTAAGAAACTAAGCTTAAGAGATAATTTTGCAAAGAAATGTAAGTGTCAGAATTGAATCAGGAATACGACATTTTTTTCAATCACTTACCTGTAGAGATGCGATGACTTCGTGTTATTTCCTGTAGTTCCTTGAGAGAGATGGATGGATCGTATTTCTTGTGACTTCCACAACTTTTTATAAATATTAAATCGCGTTCCCACTGATAATCCACAGCTGAGTAATCACACGCAAAATATTTTTTAAATTTACGTTTCACACATTTTTTCTCACGTTTCACTCACTCAATCACTAATCACTGTCGATCACCGAGTAATTATTTGACGGAAAAGAAATCACTCAAAGAAATACACACGATACACAACACGCGACACGTGTTTACTTCGCGACAGCAAGCAGTCGACTGATTTTTGGTTATGGTTGTATTAGCGCTGCCAACCGTAAATGCAAGCGTGCGATTGGTCGAATATCTTCAATATTCAGAATGCGGCAATACAAGAAACGTGAAACGTATGATATTCATCTTAAGATTAATTGGAATAAGTAAAAGTGTTTAATGTTAAATACTTAAAGATATTTAAATATTTAATATTAAATATTTAAAAATATTTAATATTAAATGCTATTAAAGTACTTAACATCTCTCTTGACTTTTTCTTACATTTCTACAAACATAAGGTGTTCCATGTTAAAAAATATTGGTTGCCCTGAAAAGGGCAGATTGATTGAATAATTTTATAACAAGTGTTCGAAGTGGCCTCCATCCATTCTAACGCAGGCTCTCATGCGTTTCAATAAATTTGATTTCACATTTTCCATCATATCTTCGTCGATGGACCATACAGCGTATCGGAATTTTGTTTCCAAATCTTCTCGGTCTTCGGGAAGCGTTTTATACATTAATTCTTTGCAATATCCCCAAAAGAAAAAATCTAATGGATTAAGGTCCGGGGATCTTGCAGGCCAACGTATCGGGCCGTATCGACCCATCCAACGTTGTGGAAAATGCTCGTTTAAATAATTTGTCACAATTCTAGCATTGTGCGGCCCAGCACCGTCCTGATGAAATATTAATTTGTTTCTTTCGATTAATGGAACTTCTTCTAAAAATTCTGGAAGATTTTCTTGCAAAAATTCCAAATATGTTGCGCCAGTTAAAATGTCTGGGAGGATAACAGGACCTAGTATTTTAGTTCCCATTATTCCAGCCCAGACATTCAGCTTCCATTCCATTTCGAAGTTCTACCGTGGTTGATTGCCGTTCATTGAATGCATATTATGCTGAATAAACATTCTTTCCTCTCGCAAGAATAACGATCATCGCCAACAATACGAGTAGCAAAATCAGATCTGATTTTGTTCCCCAGAAATTAATAAAACGCCTTTCAAATGATAATTGTATCGTAACAAAAGAACACGCGTGCGGAACTTTTCTTCCGTAATGCTCTTCGTAATAGTAGAATATGATAAGTTATATTTTGACCTGCTGAATATTACCTGCTTACCGAAAGCAGCGATACTGTTCAGATTCTCCGGGGCTTTAAAAATGCGATCTCGCCAGACGCTTGTTCGAAAGACCGTCATAGAAGGCAGTTGCCGGGCCGATCGTTCGCCGTTTGACATATATTCTCCATGTGTTTTCTTTGCAAAGCTGTGGCACTCACCGAGTGCCATTAACATGTTGTAATATTCTGCATTTGTATAGCTTGCCATCTTGTATCTTGTCGTCTTGACGTTTCTGATAACAGAAGGCGAGTGACGTGCATATCGATCGAACATTGATTTATACGATCTTCGCGGGAGTCCAATCCCCCTCCGCGACCCCCTCGGCGAATCACGGCTCACGCGGATTTCGCGGCTCGCGATTCGCCGAGGGGGTCGCGGAGGGGGATTGGACTCCCGCGAAGATCGTATAAATCAATGTTCGATCGATATGCACGTCACTCGCCTTCTGTTATCAGAAACGTCAAGACGACAAGATACAAGATGGCAAGCTATACAAATGCAGAATATTACAACATGTTAATGGCACTCGGTGAGTGCCACGGGAATTGTAACGCTGCTGCAAGAAGATACATGGAATTATATCCAAATCGAGCGAGACATCCGTCGGCCGATATCATACGTGCTGCGGCTCAACGATTACACGAAACCGGGTCCTTTCTTCCGAACAAGCACGATACTGGCAGAGATCGCGTCGCAAGAAATTTGCGGAATACACAGACAATTATCCATGCTTTCGAACAACAACCCGAAACGAGTATTCGGACCGTTGCTCGAGAACATGGCTTATCATATTCTACTGTACAGAGAACGTTACGGGAAGAAAAGTTCCACGCATATCATTACACGCGTGTTCAACATTTACGACCTGAAGATTATCCTTTAAGAAGAGCATTTTGTGAAAATTTTCTGAGGAGGACAAATCGAGATCCCAGTTTTCCTTCTCGTGTGATATTTAGCGATGAATCGTTATTCACACGAGAAGGAATATTTAATTCGCATAATATGCATTCATGGAGCGACGAAAATCCCGAAGCTACACGAGTCAGGAACTTTCAAGTTCGGTGGAAGCTGAATGTCTGGGCTGGAATAATGGGAACTAAAATACTAGGTCCTGTTATCCTCCCAGACATTTTAACTGGCGCAACATATTTGGAATTTTTGCAAGAAAATCTTCCAGAATTTTTAGAAGAAGTTCCATTAATCGAAAGAAACAAATTAATATTTCATCAGGACGGTGCTGGGCCGCACAATGCTAGAATTGTGACAAATTATTTAAACGAGCATTTTCCACAACGTTGGATGGGTCGATACGGCCCGATACGTTGGCCTGCAAGATCCCCGGACCTTAATCCATTAGATTTTTTCTTTTGGGGATATTGCAAAGAATTAATGTATAAAACGCTTCCCGAAGACCGAGAAGATTTGGAAACAAAATTCCGATACGCTGTATGGTCCATCGACGAAGATATGATGGAAAATGTGAAATCAAATTTATTGAAACGCATGAGAGCCTGCGTTAGAATGGATGGAGGCCACTTCGAACACTTGTTATAAAATTATTCAATCAATCTGCCCTTTTCAGGGCAACCAATATTTTTTAACATGGAACACCTTATGTTTGTAGAAATGTAAGAAAAAGTCAAGAGAGATGTTAAGTACTTTAATAGCATTTAATATTAAATATTTTTAAATATTTAATATTAAATATTTAAATATCTTTAAGTATTTAACATTAAACACTTTTACTTATTCCAATTAATCTTAAGATGAATATCATACGTTTCACGTTTCTTGTATTGCCGCATTCTGAATATTGAAGATATTCGACCAATCGCACGCTTGCATTTACGGTTGGCAGCGCTAATACAACCATAACCAAAAATCAGTCGACTGCTTGCTGTCGCGAAGTAAACACGTGTCGCGTGTTGTGTATCGTGTGTATTTCTTTGAGTGATTTCTTTTCCGTCAAATAATTACTCGGTGATCGACAGTGATTAGTGATTGAGTGAGTGAAACGTGAGAAAAAATGTGTGAAACGTAAATTTAAAAAATATTTTGCGTGTGATTACTCAGCTGTGGATTATCAGTGGGAACGCGATTTAATATTTATAAAAAGTTGTGGAAGTCACAAGAAATACGATCCATCCATCTCTCTCAAGGAACTACAGGAAATAACACGAAGTCATCGCATCTCTACAGGTAAGTGATTGAAAAAAATG
>CABEGB010000536.1:0-27023 GCA_901521435.1 Crematogaster levior | reverse complement strand
GATACACAACACGGGACACGTGTTTACTTCGCGACAGCAAGCAGTCGACTGATTTTTGGTTATGGTTGTACTAGCGCTGCCAGCCGTAAATGCAAGCATGCGATTGATCAAATATCTTCAATATTCAGAATGCGGCAATTTACGTAATTGTAACATTTTGTTCAAAACGTTATAACTTTTTCAAAAAAGGTCGTAGAAAAATTTTAAAAATATGGATTTGTTTGGAAATGAATGAGCTTTAAAACGCATACATTTTGATCTCAATCAGTCAACTCTTCTGAGCCATGCAATAGTTTAAAAAAAAATTTTTTTTCCCCATTTTTCCATGTCTACCTTCAATGTCTGCCATTTTGTCAATTTTGTTGTAATTCAATTTTTGTTTGTTGGAATTTCAAGAGAAATGTTCAAGCTTTAATTTAAGCTTTATTTCATCTGAATACGATGATTTTTCGATGAGTTGTCGCCATTGAAAGATGTTAAAAAATTTTGTTAAAATTTAGTGGCCCGTTTTTTTTGCGGGTGAGTGTATATATATATAATTGGTAGTAATAAAAGTATAAAATACTGTGATAAATAATATTTTTTATATACGCAATAACAATAGCGACAGACAAACATATAGTAAAAAATTTTAAGTATTAACATAACTTAAAAAAAGTAAATATAAAGAGAATATATGATATATAGAAAGTTTTTTAGCTTTTTGAATTTATATTTTTAATTTATATTAATTATATTAGACCTTTAGTCGTATAAAAAAAAGTTTTCGACATGGAGAAAATAAGTGTTGCATATATTACAAGAGATGCAGCTGGAAATATTTTAATTGATAAAGATGGAAATATTACTTGTAAATTGGAAGGTATTAAAATTATGTATCTAAATATATCAATAAACATTATCTATGCAAATAGCTATTTAAGAACTAAATTTCAATATATAAATATTTATTTAATAAGAAAATAAAGATGATAAGTATAATATAATAATCTTATTATAATATTCTTGCAGAAGGTGTAATATTTAAATTAAAATATCAAGATATTGATTTTAGTTGCAATACAGTGCAATGTACTGTCGATGATCAATTAGTATTTATTAAATTACACCAAGATATACAACAAAATGTACAAAGAAATACAAACAATGAAGGAAATAATATTGATGAAAATTATAATAATAACAACAATTATGATAGAAATTAAAATGCAAATAATAATTATGAAAATTATACCAATAATGAAAATGATGCTAATGAAATAAATCAAGATAAAAAAGAATTATCTTTTTGGGATGATGCAAAAACTAAATTGTTCTTAGACTTGTACAAGGAAAAAAGCAATCTCTTGATAAATAAAAAAAAAACAAAATATGAACAAAATATTCTTCATCTGAATCACTATCCGGAATTATGTGTCGCGCCATGTTGATTTCTGCACTGTGGCGTTCTTTTCGTTTCTATCTACATTTCTGCACCTATGAAATTTTTACTGTACTCGTCAGTTCTAGTTCAAAACTAGTGCAGAACTAGTGCAGCTGAAAAGAACAAACCTAAGGTCTTCGCATGGCCGCCATTTTCGAGACAGTGGCCTAGTTTCCACTGAAGCACCTAATCCGGCGTAGAACCGAATTTGAGTCGATGGAAATGCGATAGATTAACTGATTTCACTCCCGTTTTGATCCACCAAGGAGTGGGAGCGAATTGACACTAAAGTTTAGCCGGTGGAAACAGTCGAAAGTAGGTAATGCCAACCTCTATACTTTTTATTATTGGCTATTCTAGCTCTATTTGTACATAACCTGGCTGTATTAAGTTGGCTGTACTGAAATATCGATCTTCTTCACTCCTATTTCACTTCCAGTGGAAACAGCATAATAAATTTGTTCTGCACCGAAGTAGAATCGGATTGAAGACTTCGGTGGAAACTAGGCTAGTGAGTTTGTGTTGGTGTACGTTGTATATAGCTATTAGTTGTGTAAGGGAGTAAAACGTCCTAACATAACCTATACATGAAACGAGAACAATTAATTTGTATTTAAATTGACATTATTTGGTTAATCAGGGAGTCAATTGTGTATCACATAACTTGCTCACTTTTATAATTTTCACCTAAGTAATATGATACTCAATCGACCCCCTGCTGAGTCACAGGCTACGTTTACATCGTAGACTTGATACGCGTATCAAATAGTAAATAACTAGTACATTGATTCAGCTATTGGCTGATCAGCTCAAATATACTACTTGATATGCGTATCAAGTGCACGATGTAAACTAGGCCACAGTCGCCGCCATTTTCGTGCCAATTCGGGTGAAGCGGATGCTAAGACCTTACTCTGTCCGTTCTTCTATCTATAGACCTTAGCAGACCTAGGCCTAGTTTCCGAAGTCTTCAATCCGATTCTACTTCGGTGCAGAACAAATTTATTTACCTAGTTTACATCGTAGACTTGATACGCGTATCAAATAGTAAATAACTAGTACATTGATTCAGCTATTAGCTCATCAGTTCAAATATACTATTTGATACACGTATCAAGTGCTCGATATAAACTAGTGCCATTATGCTGTTTCCACTGGAAGTAAAATAGGAGTGAGAAAGATCGATATTTCAGTATAGCCAACTTAATTTTAAATATATATTGTAAGGAGTCGTGTATTTTAGAGAGGTTATACAAGGCTCATGCGTTGTCAGGGGCGCGTGAGGGGGAAACTAGGAGGAAGCTTAGGCGGTAGCTGGATTGTGAGACAGCCAGAACACCTTCACAGCACAACTATGACTTTATTGCTCGATATCTTACATTACCCGTATCACACACTCAGCACTTGAGTCGTCGCCAAACTCAAACTCTTCTTTCGCTGAAAACTCACGAGAGCTGCGCGCGCAGCACACCGCTCATAGTTACCGACCATACTTTACAATATCACTAGCACAGCGCTTAGCCAACCAGTGTTGTGAGGCGGGCCCCCTTTTCTGGCGCATGCGCGGCCATATTGTCTGTTAGACTAGTATTAACAGACACGTATCTAGACGACTGTCTGCAGAGGAGGTATGGGCGCGAAAGTTTTGGCGGGTTTTGGCTCAACGTGCAACGGACAACGGAGGACTATAGAGACATGTATACACATAATTATATATATATATATATATATATTTCCATAAAATAATTTAAAAAATTATATTTTTCCTTAAATTACAAAAATTTACAAAATTATACGGGTGACCAATGGTACACCTTTTTACATATGGAGATACTTCACTGATGCTACGTTCGCCGCGCATGCGCCAGAAAAGGGGGCCCGCCTCACAACACTGTAGCCAACGTTTACAGCTTCGGCCATACCTGACAAGGCAATCGACCCGAGTGCTAAAACTATTATAAACAAAAATACTTATGTCTAGCACAAATGTCTATACTAGTACTAGATCGCTAACTTTAGGCTTTGACGTATGGAAAAACTGAGGCTGGCAGGATTTCCGGTTTCGGCCATGACACCCTACAACAAAATGGCCGCTCCCGCTATTGCATGAAATGTACTAAAATATTTTTATTTTGTATTTTTTTTCATTTTCAATAAAATAACATTTTTTAATTCTAATATTTTAAAAAATATTTATAACATTTATGATATATATTTGATATTTAGATTTGAGTTCGCGCGAGTTACGACACCGACGTTAGGCGCTCGCGAACGTGTAAGCGAAGTGGGGAAGCTGTTCCTTTTTCCCGTTCGCTCATGCGAGAGATCGAGAGAGATCTCTGAGAGTTCGCGGTATTCAGTCACTAAAGAAGTATTGTATTGTATTAGCTTACTAGAAATATAGTTATCCAAATTGGAAGTAGAGATCATTTTAACTCCTTTGCATATTCGCTCCATCTCACGAATACAACAGTTGGCGACGAGGATGTGATATTTCGGTACCAATAAAGAAGTGAGAACCGACGTTTTAAATTTTTTTTTTCTGGAAAATTCGTCGTTGAACGAGGAAACCGCGTGGAACAGTCTCGAAGTTGCCACGTGGCAGGTGAGGCATACAATTTAAAATGTCGACACCGCGATCGAGTGGACAGACTCCGGTACCGGGAACAAATCCAGAACCGAGGATAACGTTCGCTAATCCGCTCCAAATAGATATGTTTGATCCGACGCGTCAGCCGTTGGAGCGTTGGTTACAACGTTTGGAAGGAGCGTTCCGAGTTTTTCAAGTTAGAGAAGAAACGGATCGAGCAGCCTATTTGCTACATTTCGTAGGCGTAGAAGCTTTCGGGATATTAAGCGATCGGTTAGAACCCGCGGATCCATATATGCAATCATACGACACGCTGGTGGAGAAATTAAAGGAATTTTACTCGCCGGAACCGTTGGAAATTGCGGAGATTTATATTTTTCGGAAGCGAACGCAACGCGCGGAGGAGAGTGCGCAGGAATACATGGCTGCCCTTCAAAAGTTGTCGTTACATTGTAAATTCGGAGAATATTTACAAACAGAATTGAGGAACCAATTTGTTTTTGGTCTGAAAAACCCAAGTCAAGATAAGTCAAGATACAGTCAAGACTCCTAGAAACGGCTCATCTTACGCGAGAATCCGCTTTGAAAATTGCTTGTGGTATGGAATTGGCGGAGAAGGGAGTGAGCAAACTGAAAGAAGAAAATTCGGCGGAGGCAGCCGTGGACTTTGTCGGTGCAGGAGCGAAGCAAAAGAAAAACCAGGAAGGACGGAAAGAAGCCAAGAGCAGCAGCCAAGGAGCGAAGAAGGAGCTTAAAGCAACGAAACGCTCTCATTTTTCGAATTATAATAACACGCGTTTTCATTCTAAAAGCAACATTGTATGTTTTAGATGTGGACAGGCTCATTTAGCAAGCAGTTGCACCCTCCCTCGGCACATTAAATGCAGAGGATGTGGAGGTTTTGGTCACTTACAGAAAGTTTGCAAAAAGAAAGGTCAGGCCCACATGTTAGAAGAAGTTTGTCGAGTGGACGGACCAGAGCATCTCGAGCACAGGGCGAAATTTACAGTCGAAGATCAAAAAATTGTTTTTGACGTTGACTGTGGCTCGGCGGTTACGCTGGTAAGCGAGAAATGGCTTAAAAGCATGTTTCCGAATTTAGTATTGTATAAAACACAATTAAAATTGCGGTCTTATTGTAAGGAAAATTTCGTGCCACGGGGTTATGTTAAAGTTAAAGTTAAAGATACGGATAAAATAAAAATGTTAAATATATACATTGTTAAATATGATAGAGATCCGTTGTTGGGCCGAGAATGGATTAATCAACTAAAGAAATTAGCTTCAGTTAAAAATAGCTTAGAAGAAATAGAAAATATTAAAATGCTAGAAGAAATAAATCAAAAAAGATTGACCGATCTATTGGAAAAATATAAAAATGTCTTAAACGAGGATTTTGCACATATTGAAAAACATCAAGCGCATTTGAAGTTAAAACCGGATGCAAAACCGATATTTATTAAAAGTCGTGTGGTACCTTTTAAAATTTTAGAAAAAGTTGAAAAAGAATTAGGGCCCAGACACAGACCATTGCATAACGCATAACGCATATGCATAAGAAATCTGATTGGTCCGTTAGCATGTGCATAAGGAATTCGACCAATCGAATTTCTTATGCATATGTATTATGCATTATGCAAAAATCTGTGCTCCCCGCCTTAGAATGCATGGTAGAAGCTGGAATCTTAGAAAAAGTTGAATCTTCGAGATAGGCGACGCCAATCGTGCCCGTATTGAAGAAGAACGGTGACGTTCGAATTTGCGGTGACTTTAGTGTCACGGTAAATCCAGCATTAATTGTAGATGAGCATCCTTTGCCCACAATAGAAGAATTATTTATGTCAATGTCCGGCGGCACGATATTTTCTAAAATAGATTTAAAACAAGCGTATCTACAGTTGCCAGTCACGCAAGCGGATAGAGAGATACTTACTTTAAGTACGCATAAGGGTTTATTTAGATGTAATAGATTAATGTACGGTGTGGCATCGGCACCGGCTATTTGGCAGAGGACAATAGAAAACATATTACGAGGAATACCAGGGGTAGCAGTTTTCCTCGATGACATTAGGATCGCAGGAAAAGATATTGAGCAACATTTAAACCGATTAGAGTTAGTTTTGAAGAAATTATCAGAACATAATATACGTATAAACTTAGACAAATGCGCATTTCTTAAGGATCAAATTACATACTGTGGTTACGTGATAAGTAAAGAAGGAATCGGTAAAGAGCCAAAGAAGATTGAATCAGTTCAAAAGATGCCCAGACCAACTAACGTTACTCAGTTACGAGCTTTCATTGGTTTAGTTAATTATTATGGGCGATTTATTAAAAACCTCAGTAATCTCTTATACCCTCTAAATAATTTATTAAAGAAAAATGTTGTTTTTAAATGGTCGAGAGAATGTGAGATAGCTTTTAATAGAGCTAAATTAGAATTTGGAAGTAAAAACGTTTTGACTCCTTTTAATCCAAAACTGCCTCTGGTACTCGCCGTAGATGCTACACACATATATCCGGATGGTACAGAGCGTGCAATTCAGTATGCGTCAAATTCCTTAACGGAGACACAAAAGAAATACGCGCAGATTGATAAAGAAGCGTTTGCAATTGTATTCGGAGTCAAAAAGTTTCATCAATTCTTGTATGGAAATCGTTTCACATTATTAACGGATCATAAGCCGTTGGCTCAAATTTTTAATCCTAAAAAAGGGCTTCCAGCATACAGTGCATTGCGTATGCAACATTACGCGGTATTTTTGCAAGCCTTTAATTTTGAAATTAAATATCGTAAATCCGAGGAACATGGAAATGCGGATGGTTTTTCACGATTACCCATACAAGAAAAGAGAGCCGGAAATTACGATACAGTCGACATATTTCAAATCGAGAATTTGGAAACGTTGCCTGTAACAGCGAAAAACATTCGAGAAGAAACGAATAAGGATAAATTTTTAAGAAAAGTTCGGCAAACATTAGAGAAAGGGAAAAGTCTCGCTCCATTAAATTATAAGGATAACGAATTTGCGTTACAAGACGGTGTAGTTTTTAGAAAAGAGAGAGTTGTTATTCCGGAAACTCTAAGACATAAAGTATTAAACGAATTACACTCGGGTCATTTTGGTACAGTGAGAATGAAACAATTGAGCAGAAATTTTTGTTGGTGACCGGAAATAGATAAAAATATTGACCAAATTACAAAAATTGTAGAGCATGTATTACTTGTAGTAACAATCCTAACAAAGTTAAACATCACTGGGAGGCTGCGTCTCAACCGTTCGAGCGGGTACACGTAGATTTTGCAGGCCCGTTCATGGGACGCATCTTTTTAGTGTTAGTGGACTCGCATACAAAATGGCCAGAGGTACATATTATGAAGAATATGTCGGTACAGAATACCATCGACAAATGTAGAGAAATTTTCGCGACGTTCGGCCTACCACAAGTGTTAGTTTCGGATAATGGTCGCACATTTATAGCCGCAGAATTTCAAGATTTTTTAAAAAGAAATGGTATTTATCACAAACGCACAGCTCCGTATCACCCAGCTACGAATGGATTAGCAGAACGATTTGTACAAACGTTCAAACAAGCGATGCGTAAATTAGACAGTACCGGCAGTAACATTGAAACTAATCTGCAGAAATTTCTTTTCCATTATAGATTAACACCACATTCAGAATCGAATAAATCTCCCGCGGAAGTTATGTACGGCAGGAAATTAAGAAGCAGATTGGATTTAATGTTTCCTAAAATAAATAAAGAAAGGGAGGCTCTAGAGAGCTCTAATATTATAAAAGAATTTAAAAAGGGGGAAAGAGTTGCGGTACGAGAGTATTTAGATAAAAATATCAAATGGCGTTTTGGAAACGTAGTAGCAAGATTAGGTAAATTGCATTATGAAGTTAGGTTAGACGATGGACGAATTTGGAAGCGTCATCTGAATCAAATAAAAGCGATAGGAAAGCACAGTAGTAGCAATCCGCAGTCCAGCGAATATTTTGACCATAATGGTCCAGTAGAGTCAAGCATAAATTCAGATAATGACTTACAACCAAACATATCAGGAAATTTCGACCCTGATTGCTCGAAACACCGCTCTGAAAATGAGCAGACAATCGAATCCGAGGAAGGGAGCACTGCTGAAGCCAACGTTCCACATACACCTACCTCACAGATTGATAAGCGGCAATCGAGAGTAGATCCTGAGGGACGTCCTCAACGAAACAGAAAACCTCCAGAAAGATACGGACATTATCTTTCATGGTTCTAAAGCTATATTGTCCGTTAGACATTATTCGCTCGTCCTTCTGTGAGTCTTAAATGTTTAATTTACAGGGGGAAGAGCTGATATATATTTGATATTTAGATTTGAGTTCGCGCGAGTTACGACACCGACGTTAGGCGCTCGCGAACGTGTAAGCGAAGTGGGGAAGCTGTTCCTTTTTCCCGTTCGCTCATGCGAGAGATCGAGAAAGAGATCTCTGAGAGTTCGCGGTATTCAGTCACTAAAGAAGTATTGTATTGTATTAGCTTACTAGAAATATAGTTATCCAAATTGGAAGTAGAGATCATTTTAACTCCTTTGCATATTCGCTCCATCTCACGAATACAACAATTTATAAAATAATAAAATGTATGCTATGGACGCATAAAATAATAATAAAACATTAATATTATAGTAAAAAATACATTTTATTAAAAGAATTGTAAAAAACACATGATAAAATGTAGTTTATCAAGAGTACTATATAAGAATTGCAAAACCTATGATAAAAGCTTTTCTTTTACTAGCACATAACTTATTGTTGTAAGGTCCCATTAGAGTATATAAATATTGAATTTTTTGTTCTATTCTTTGTTGTAAGAACTTGATATTATTATAAAAAATTGGTTTTTTAAACCCCTTTGCAAAAGGATTGCGCGAATTTAAAATATCAAAGATTTCATCAATTGTCTTGATAAATTCTATTGTACCAGCACAATCTTTAAATTCTTCAACTTCTGAAAACTGTAGAAATTCCAAAGCAGCAGCAGTTGAGGAACTTAAAGTCTGTGCTGCAAGCTTTACTTTCATAATATTGGCTTTAAAATTTACATGCGCAGAACTAAGTTTATTTGCAAATTTTAAATTCAGTTTTTGTTGAAGCTTGTGTAAATTTGTTATATAATTCCAATTGATCTGCGCAGTGGGAGATTTCATAATTTTGAGATCACCAAACGCGTTCCGGGCAAGTTTTACATTATGGCAGGCATCGGGTACGAAATGCACATCGCAATCGGAGCTGGGGTGTTTAAATGTGCTTTTCAATTCATTGTAATTTGTCGTATACAAATTGCAACCTAACAAATTCATCGTTGAATAGTTTGTATAAGCTCCGTCACACGTAACACTCCATACCCGAATGCCCGATTGTTGTGACATTATTAATGCTGTCTTTACTAGTTCTGCTTGCACTGCAGCAGTTATTTTATCCACAAAAAAATAACCTATAGGCCATTTCCTTGTACCTCTAAGAGAAACCAACATGAAAACGAGAACTTCGGTGGCTTCAGTTTCCGCAGCTTCGACAGATAATCCATTGCCATATTCGCATAATCCGACAAATTTTTCAGATGTTGCATCCCACAGCACCTGCTTCCGAATCACCATCGAATCAAATACTAAATTGCAATGGCGCAAACCTTCTGAAAATTTCGATATTTCTTCAAAAACATTGGTCATGAAACCAGGTTCTGCATTAATCGACGAAATCCAATTTCTGATACTGCTTATATGCAGTAAATGTAGAATCGATCTAAAAATGCCTTTAATATGCCTTAAAAATCTTATAAATATAACAATAATGACAATTTCAGAAATGTACCTGCAATAGTTATAGGCCTTCGGTGAATAAAAATGTAAAGTTACAGCAAATTTCTTTATTTCATCGCTATATCGGCAACCTTTCTTATTTCTATTTTTATTGATCCATTCATTCTGGAACAGTTCGCCAATGCTTCCGTCAAAATTGTTAGCTATAATCTCACTCGGATCTCTCTCAAGAAGATTCTTTGTTCTAATTATATGTACAATTCAGTGTTTATACAATTCACATTAATAAAATGTATATAATTTTATAATTTTAAACATTTTTATATTTTACAACATCATTTGCACAAAGGGCCGTTTCTACCAACGCAGATTAATTTTAATCTCGGTTCAACTTGCTCTTCATCTTTTTCTAATTCTTAAAATTAGAAAAAGATGAAAAGTAAGTTGAACAAAGATTAAAATTAATCTACGTTGGTAGAAATAGCCAAAGCTGCATAAATTGAAGCTTGTCTTTATTGAATCAGTTTGTTTGGTATGGCATATCTTTTGCAGCATTTCTTTCATTTTAGCAGGCTTACTTAAAAGTAAGCTATTTGTAAATACATGGTTCATTTATATGGCAGTATATTTTTATACGAGAAAGTTTCACTACAAGTTAGGATATATAGCCACACTTGCACTGAACAGCAAAATAGCTGAACGTGCGAGCAGTATATATACTGCTTTGAAGCATATTTATAATTTGTTGCCATACCTTAGAGTTTTTAATAAGTTCTCCAAAAAATGTATTTTTTCTTCTTTTCTTTTTAGCTTTTGCTTTAATGACTTGATCGTTCTCCACATTAACTTTTTCCGTGGACTCATTTCCTGCTTCTTCAATTTTAAAAGTGAATTGGCCATGACTTTTCTCGGTTTTCGCATGTTCATTTTGATGGTATCAGTAGCACTTGTACTCGGCGATGGAATTGAAAATGTTGAATTTTCTTCTCTTGGTTTCAATATACTTATTTTCCATGCAGTTGCTGGCATCACAGCAGAAGCAGGAGTAGTATCAAACTCAATTGAAGAAGTCTCAATTGTTGTAACATCCTCAGGAATAGAATTAACGGTAGGAACTGGAGTTTCACAAAATATCGAAGGTACAGCAAGATTTTTTAAACGTACGCTACTTGCATTAGGTCTTTCCATAAAATCTGTATCTATGAAATGAGCACTACAGATTAAATGATATTTTGTGGGTTCAAAACCGTCTCTTCCAATGGCATTCATCCACATTTTTAAAATGTCTGGACGATTCAATGGAAATCTGAAATATTTACATTTTTAACTGAAACATAATCTTCAAATATTACAAACCTCGAATTATAAATAAATACATTTCACTTACCTAAATAAATGAAAACCGTCTTTTGTGGTATTTTTGCATTTTGGAATGCAACAACTGCTCGGCATCTTTCAAGAATTTTTACAATTATCAATTTGTATCACCACGCCGGGTATCACATGTGCATACGCACGTACAGATATACACATAACACACGCATTGTCGCCATTTTGTTGTAGGGCCGAAACCGGAAATCCTGCCGGCCTCAGCTCTTTTAACGAAGTTAGCGATCTAGTACTAGTATAGACATCTGTGATGTCTAGCGATTACAAATTTCCATAAGTAATGTGAACAAAGTTACTTATTACTAGAGTACAAAGAGATCCTTTTCTTTTGGAATTTTTCTTTTGTTTTCGTACTAGGAAAATATTATACAGGAGATACAAAAACAAAAAAACTGGGAAAAGTTTAAACATAAACGATGTACGAGAAATTATGAAATCCATAGGATACGAAATAAAAATATCATTATACGATTAAGAGAATGACTACTCTACTGAAAAAAAAGAAAGAGAAAGAAAAAAAATATGAACAAACTAGGAGAGAATAAGAACGTTTGAAACTATAAAAGATAAAGTCATTTATTTAACGTATGAATTTTACCAACTTAACCATCATTATTCACAACAGGCCACGGTTTCATCCTGTCTGTGGATAAGATGGAATTATATGGTTTTTGAGTAATGTTAAAACCAGGGATGTCTTGAACGACATATCTGTTTTGTTAAGAGTTTTCGAAACCAAGTATGGCCCTTTGTATGCTGGTTTAAGTTTTTTATTTTCTCCAGGTTTAACATTGTCTTTAATAAAAACAAAATCTCCAGAATTATATTTTGTAGGGTTTTTGTGTTTTTCGTCGTAATATGATTTATTGTAGTTTTTGAGTTTTTCGGTAGCTTCTAACGCAATTTTTTGAGCGTTTTCCCTTTCATTATTATAAGTTAGCTCAATTTTGGCAAAGCTGTTGAGCGCTTTAATTAGATTAAAATCACAGTGATTCCTTTGGTCGTAACCTAAAAGTATTTTGGACGGAGATGCTTTAAGCGACGAATGAAAGGTGCTGTTAATTAATACTATTAATATTGTATTGAAGGACATTTAAGGCTTTGTTCCAATTTAGGTTGTCAACGACAATTTTCCTTAAAGAAGAAATGACAAATCTATTCACCTTTTTAACCAACCCGTTGGCCCAGGGGGCCGCAACTGCAACAAGTCGATGTTTAATATTGTTTAGAGAGAGAAACTCTGCAAATTCTTGTGAAGTGAACGCCGACGCTCGATTGGAAACTATTGAGGAAGAGTTTCCAAAAATATTGAATGTTGACAAAAGGCATTTAATTGTTTTTTTCGAGCTCGTAGATTTAACGGGAAAAAGAAAAGTGTATCTGGAAAAGCTGTCTATTAATATAAAAATATGTTTGGAACCATCCGAAGCTTCTTTGAGAGGACCCATGTGATCCACATGTACTGTTTGAAACGGAGTGGAAGGGGAATCAGTAATTTGCAGTTCGCCTTCTCTGGAGTTAGAGGAGGTGCAAGCCATGAGACAAGTCAGACGGTTGCTGATGTAATTTTTAATTCTCTTTTTGAGAGAAGGAAACCAGTAATGAGCTAACATGCCATTCAAGGTTTTTTCGAAACCACAATGTGCCATCGTCGTGATATGCACGAATAACATTATTAATCATTTATTCGGGCACAACAAATTTAGGAGTACTAAGACTTTTCCTATAAATGAGACCGTCAAATAATTGAAATTTATCGTGGTCTTCGTATGTTAAAAATTCAGCTAGTTCTTTTAATCTAGCATCTTGCAATTGCCTATAATAATAATTCTTTATCGAGAGGCATGATATCAGTGGCGCAGGTAATCCTGCTGAGGGCATCAACATGCGCCATGCGTGAGCCGTTTCGATGAATGACTTTAAACATGTAGTTTTGTAGTTTAAGGGTCCATCTGGCAATCCGGGGGTTAAGATGAGCCTTATTTATTGTGTGCACCAACGCATTACAGTCTGTGACGATAGTGAAGGGGATACCATAAAGGTAAACATGACATCTCTCGACCGACTTAACCAAAGCTAGCATTTCAAGCTCGAAACTGTGATAGTTTGACTCGGTTTTCGAAGTAGCCTGATTGTAGTATGCGATAGGGGCCCAGCCATTCTTTTTCTGTTTTTGTATTAGAACACCGGCGATTGCTAGAGTACTAGCATAGGTACAGCATGGAGTTCAGTCTCCAACTCAGGGTTATATAATCTTAATACCGGGTATGAGGTTAATTCTTTTTTAATAGCAATGAAGGCTGATCGACATTTCTCGTCGAAATTAAATTTTACATTTTGTCTCAGTAAGTTTTGAAGAGGCTTAACTTTAAGCGTGTAGTCTTTGATAAACCTTCTGAAATAATTGGCCAACCCTAAAAATCTTTGCAGTTCGAGAACTTTTTTAGGTTGGGGAAAATCTGAAACGACTTGAATGTGTCTCGGACTAAGTGTAATGCCCGATGGAGACAAAGTATATCCTAAGAATTCTAATGAAGTTTTTAGAAACATGCATTTACTAACATTGATTTTAAAATCGTGTTGCTTAAGGAGCAATAAAACTTGTTTTAAAACCATTAAGTTATTAGAAACTGAGTGAGAGGGAATTAATATGTCATCGATATACACGATTATTTTGTCTTCTCTTATCAACGGTTGAAGAATCATTAAAAGACGTCTCTGAAATTCCGCAGGTGCTTCCGAGAAGCCAAAAGGAAGTCTTTTAAATTCATATTGCCCATCCGGGGTGGCAAAGGCAAAAAATCTGGTAAAATCGGGATGAATTTTTATGTCGTTCCCGTCTTTGAGGTCAAGCAGAGTAAAAATAGACTTGTCAGAGATTCTAGTTAAACAGTCTTCAATGACCGGAAAGGGATATCTTTGTTTGATTACCTTTTCATTTAAAGGGCGTAAATCTACACAAAGCCTTAAATCTCCGTTTTTTTTCTTTACCGGTACAACTCTAGCACAATAAGTGGAAGTGCTTTCTTTTACGATATCACGTTTAATCAGGTCGTCTACAATTTTGCTTAATTGTAACCTTTCTAGCTATACGGTAGCTATACGGGATTTCATCCTTAAGTGCAATTTTAACATTATAATCATCAATGACAGGTGGAATAATAGTATTATCCACTTCAGTTAAAGTATTTATAAGTTGACCTTTGGTTTTGTTATCAAAGTCTATTTCAATTTCTGAAAAAGAATTTTTGAGTTCATTAGGGTTATTCGCAACTTCTGTCGAAGCAATAACTGAAAAAAGTTTGATTCTATCTTTTAGGTCTTTATGAGCAAGGTTAAGCGTAATAGAAATTCTGTTTTTGATTAAAAAATCGCGACCTAGTATAATTTGCGAAGAAAAAGAATTTTTAGGTAAAATATGGAAAGACACTTTTGCAGTGACATTAGAAAGAAGCTCTAATCTAAGAGAAGAATTTATAAAACCATTGATTTGGATTGGCATATCATTCAATGCTTTATACGTAACGTCTAAATGAGTTAAGTTATCAGATGAACCAAAAAATTCGTCAAGGATATTGAACTTAAGAAGGAAATTGGGCTGCCCGTATCTAATAAAGCTAAATATGAACATACTTTATCTTTAAGATGTGATAATCGAAGAAAAGATTTATCTGTTGTAATGTTTTTATCGTTATCAGAAACAGTCGCGACAGTGAGATCAGACTTATCTGTCACCGAAGAGTTTACAGAGACACCATTATCACCATCAAGAACTGCCACAGCAGCTGCTGGGGAGGGATGTGTCGGCTGGAGTAGTCCGGTTTTGACCTTTTGTATTTGAAGCAGTTTTCTTTGACGTGGTTCTTTTTATGATAAAAAGAACAGAAGAGGTTCTTCTCAGTCTTGTTTTGTTGATCCTGTTTTAGATCTTGTTTCTCCAGATTGGCTTCTTTCGATTTTTCAAATTTACGTTTGCAATTTGGAGACTTTTTGGATGGGACGTCGCTGATAGCAATCAGATTTTTCATTTTTCTGAGAAACTCATTTATTGTAGAAGCACTGAGAACTGCGACAGAAGTTCTAAGTGCATAACTGCTTATGCCCTTGATGAGGAGTTCGATTGCGTCTTTATCTGATAATTTGAGGCACTTCATCAACGCAAGTTTGTCGTAATCTTGGAAACTCTCCCTCGAGTAATTCCAATTTCTAGCGCTGACTCTACTCATGGTTTCCACGAAAGGCACTTCTCTTCCAAAGCGATCCAAAATTTCATTCTTGAAAGTTGACCAAGATCTGTTAATCGAACCCGAGCTAAGGTCGAACCATTTGCGAGTCTTGTTTAATCTAGAAGTTGCAGCGGCAAGTTTCACAATAGAAGAGAGATTATGAATCTCTGCTACGCTCTCAACTTTCTCGATCCATAACTCAATGTCTTCGTCATCTGTACCACCGAAAAAGGGTATCTGAGAGGATAAAAATTTGACAGCATTACCTGTAGTGGCTGAAAAATTTTCTTGAGAATGGAAACTCCTTAGAGTGTAAGTTGACGGAGCCTGGTCGATAGCAGATTCAGCAGGTCTTTGATTTAACGTTAATGAAGCAATTAACTGGTTGAAAATTTCCTGTTGCTTTTGCATCTGTTCTTGTATCAGCGACAAGGTTTGAGACGTTGTGAGGCATTGATTCCCGCCTTCAGGAAGGAAAGATGCGTTATCTTCCAGAGATACCTGAGTTGCTGGTACGGGAAAATGAGCCTTTCCTATCGCCTCTTGTGGAAGATCGTTTCTGGCATCCTTCAAAGGACCATTCTTCTCCAGATGACTTAAAATTGTATCTATGCATCTGATACGGGTGTTCGGGACCTCTTCAATGTTGTAGGCGCGAACTTCAGATTGCAGTTGTTTCAAAGTAAGACCGTTTAAAAATTCTCGATCCATCTTCCTTCGTGTGTGAGGGAGGTGGCGGCACTTCTCGAAAGGTGGACCACGTACGGCAACGAGGAAACTTTCTGCCGTTTACCACTGTCAAGGCCACTAATCCAAGCTATCCACTACCCTTAAACCAAGTCCTAGAAGATCCCACTTCTGAGCTGTAAGGAGTCGTGTATTTTAGAGAGGTTATACAAGGCTCCTGCGTTGTCAGGGGCGCGTAAGAGGGGAACTAGGAGGAAGCTTAGGCGGTAGCTGGATTGTGAGACAGCCAGAACACCTTCACAGCACAACTATGACTTTATTGCTCGATATCTTACATTACCCGTATCACACACTCAGCACTTGAGTCGTCGCCAAACTCAAACTCTTCTCCCGCTGAACTCACACGAGAGCTGCGTGCGCAGCACACACCGCTCATGGTTACCGACCATACTTTTACAATATCAGTAGCACAGCGCTTACAAGATAAACTTAAGACGATCTTAAATATAAGATCCGACTATGAATAACGGCCTAAGCATTAGAAAATGAGACGAAAAGAACACGAAACAGAGAAAACATTACCTGGTCTGCGTCCGAATGTTTATTCGTAACGTACCTCTGACGGATAAATGTTAATTAACCAATAATATTGGAAGAGAATGGTTGAAATTATAGATGCAGGGTTTTTTTATTTTAATTGATGTTTTAAAATATCTCGAAAATAAGGCCGGTATTCATAGTCGGATCTTATATTTAAGATCGTCTTAAGTTTATCTTTAGATGCTGTACGAATCAGTTCATTGGCTACGGAGTATCTGAAGATGAACTTAAGACGGTCTTAATTATAAGATCTAACTATGAATACCAGCCTAAGATATGGAAGTGGAAAAGGTTTATCTTTTTAGGTAGAAGCGTTTTTGATAGTTCAAGCAAGTCATTATTACTTTTTTAAATGGAACGATCCTAATATTTAATTTACATCGATTCCTCTAAATATTCAGCGTAAAAAGTTGTACGAGTAAAATAGACAAAAATGGAATACGAAATATTTTATGCTTTAATCTGACGTATTTCGACATAAAATATCTCGTAAATATTTCTTCAAATCTTCATGAAATAAATCATCATCAGTAATCTTTTTCAGAAAAGAGAAATGATGGTACAAAAAAATGGTACAAATTATAAGAAATACATTTTACTTGGGTTTTTTGAATTTGTGAAATGTAGGATAAAATAAAGATTGCGCTCATATCCACAACAATTTCTTTTAATCGGTTACGTATATATAATGTTATATCTTTACACAATTAGTCAGTTGTGCAAAAATATAATAGAATTATATCTTAATATTCGATTATTTTACGAAGCCCATAAAATATCTGAAAAAGAAGTTTATCAGTCATGATTATATAATATTAATTTTGTGCATTTATTTCGAAGATAAACTTCTTTTTCAGATATTTTATGGGCTTCGTAAAATAATCGAATATTAAGATATAATTCTATTATATTTTTGCACAACTGACTGCGATGATTATCTAACGTGTCTTGAGATAATATATGATTATCTATCACAGTGCTCGGAATTAGTTGCTATTTTCGAGCCGATTCCCGAGGCAACGCCTCCTATTTCCCTACTACCGCTCGACGCTCGAGCAGACGCTGCGGCCGAGCCGCCGACAGCGTGTCTCTCAGGAGCGTCTCTAAAGAAAAAGAAAGCTAGGACCTTTTATATTATTAGTAATATTTTCCTAAAGAAATAATTTCTGCTTTCGTAATAAATAATTAATCGAAATGTTATGAATATATTATGTAATGCTATTTCACATCTTATCGCGAAAAATTCTACATCATTTTGTAAAAGAATATTTATAAAGGAATGCCTCATCGTATGAGATGAGAACGAGTACTTCAATAATTTTTATGGATATCATCCTTCGTAGAATTATGCAAACGACCGAGAAGACCAGAATAAAATTTTTACATCTTATGTCATAAGATAAAGATAAAATAGAAAAAAATCGAAACATTCAATAAGTAAAAATTTTATTCTGGTCTTCTTGGTCGTTTGCATAATTCTACGAAGGATGATATCCATAAAAATTATTGAAGTACTCGTTCTCATCTCATACGATGAGGCATTCCTTTATAAATATTCTTTTACAAAATGATGTAGAATTGTTCGCGATAAGATGTGAAATAGCATTACATAATATATTCATAACATTTCGATTAATTATTTATTACGAAAGCAGAAATTATTTCTTTAGGAAAATATTACTAATAATATAAAAGGTCCTAGCTTTCTTTTTCTTTAGAGACGCTCCTGAGAGACACGCTGTCGGCGGCTCGGCCGCAGCGTCTGCTCGAGCGTCGAGCGGTAGTGGGGGAATAGGAGGCGTTGCCTCGGGAATCGGCTCGAAAATAGCAACTAATTCCGAGCACTGTAGACTAGGGTCGATGCCTTTGAAAATTGTAAAAAATAAAAAAAATTTAGAACAGGATGGAACCCATTGGAAAAGGAAGAAAATATAGCAAAAATAAAAGGAAAAATAATTTACGGGCGATCTGAGGTTGGGAAGTGGGAGAGGGTGAGTTTTTAAGGGTAAAAAACGATTTATCGCGATTTCCGGCAAAACTACAAGTCCTATGGAAAAAAATTAAATGGCAAAGTTGTAGGTAATAAAAAGATCTACAACTTTTGTATTTACACTTTTTTCACATAACCTCAAGATTAATGCGAAAAATTCAAATAACCGATTTTTTGGTTTTTTATTTTTATTTTCCACAAGACATTTTTTTTCACGAAATTTTGTGAAAACTTACCTTTTTATGTCCCAAACACACTGTAATTTTTTTGATTAAAAATATTTAATTTTTCCCCTTATTTTTATTTAATATCGAAAAAGCACCCTAATTTTCAATCGAAAATTCTGACGTCAAAATATCTGCTTTTTTAAAAAAGTCAGTGTGCTTTTTGTTCGTTAAAATCTCTACTTTCTGATGGTGTAAAAAAAAATATACATTACTGTGGCAAATTTTCGCAGAAAATGCAAAAAACCGAAAAAACTCGAATTCGAAAAATTGTTTTTTAATCATTATGTAAAATTTTGAGCTATTTATTGAAATTTACACTTTAATTACTCGAAAAACGTAAGATTCGATGCTACATTGATAAACTAAAAAATTGCAAATCGAAATATACTATTATAATTATCAACGAAATAAGTTAATAAAGTTAATACTTTATAAGACGTGTACAATATTTTGAGAAACTTGTAGGATCTTCTTTGAATTATATGCGTCGGTACCTATTTATTGCTCTTGTAAGGTAACTTATATACCTGAATTATATATATATATATATATATATATATATACAGGGTTGGGCAAAAGTCCGGAAACGGTCAAATATCTCGAAAAGGATCAACTATAACGAAAAATATGTAAGCAGCAAAGTTGTAGGGCTTAATAAAATGTACCTAATGATGGCTAAAAATTTGACTTTGGGTGGAAGACAAAGATCATATGAAGGTCAAATTGAATTTTTTAAATGGAACTGCCTACTTTTTATTGCATATTCTTGTAGCTTATCTCGAGAGCTTTCCAAAACACTATAATAAAGTATTTTTTCATGAAGTATTTTCCAAGTTATAAGACTTGAAATAATTTCTTAATTTTACATAAACTATAAAATATCTCGTAAAATATTCACCTTTCGATGACCTTACCTCAATACTTTTATGCACAGAATAATGAGAGGAATCAATTGGTGTCAAGAAAACACATAGTTGTTTTTAAGAAAAAATATGTAATTGTTAGTTACAAATTACACATTTTTTCTTAAAAACAACTATGTGTTTTCTTGACACCAATTGATTCCTCTCATTATTCTGTGCATAAAAGTATTGAGGTAAGGTCATCGAAAGGTGAATATTTTACGAGATATTTTATAGTTTATGTAAAATTAAGAAATTATTTCAAGTCTTATAACTTGGAAAATACTTCATGAAAAAATACTTTATTATAGTGTTTTGGAAAGCTCTCGAGATAAGCTACAAGAATATGCAATAAAAAGTAGGCAGTTCCATTTAAAAAATTCAATTTGACCTTCATATGATCTTTGTCTTCCACCCAAAGTCAAATTTTTAGCCATCATTAGGTACATTTTATTAAGCCCTACAACTTTGCTGCTTACATATTTTTCGTTATAGTTGATCCTTTTCGAGATATTTGACCGTTTCCGGACTTTTGCCCAACCCTGTATATATATATATATATATATAATTTTCCGTAGGCCATTCAGGTATATAAGTTACCTTACAAGAGCAATAAATAGGTACCGACGCATATAATTCAAAGAAGATCCTACAAGTTTCTCAAAATATTGTACACGTCTTATAAAGTATTAACTTTATTAACTTATTTCGTTGATAATTATAATAGTATATTTCGATTTGCAATTTTTTAGTTTATCAATGTAGCATCGAATCTTACGTTTTTCGAGTAATTAAAGTGTAAATTTCAATAAATAGCTCAAAATTTTACATAATGATAAAAAACAATTTTTCGAATTCGAGTTTTTTCGGTTTTTTGCATTTTCTGCGAAAATTTGCCACAGTAATGTATATTTTTTTTTACACCATCAGAAAGTAGAGATTTTAACGAACAAAAAGCACACTGACTTTTTTAAAAAAGCAGATATTTTGACGTCAGAATTTTCGATTGAAAATTAGGGTGCTTTTTCGATATTAAATAAAAATAAGGGGAAAAATTAAATATTTTTAATCAAAAAAATTACAGTGTGTTTGGGACATAAAAAGGTAAGTTTTCACAAAATTTCGTGAAAAAAAAAATGTCTTGTGGAAAATAAAAATAAAAAACCAAAAAATCGGTTATTTGAATTTTTCGCATTAATCTTGAGGTTATGTGAAAAAAGTGTAAATACAAAAGTTGTAGATCTTTTTATTACCTACAACTTTGCCATTTAATTTTTTTCCATAGGACTTGTAGTTTTGCCGGAAATCGCGATAAATCGTTTTTTACCCTTAAAAACTCACCCCCTCCCACTTCCCAACCTCAGATCGCCCGTAAATTATTTTTCCTTTTATTTTTGCTATATTTTCTTCCTTTTCCAATGGGTTCCATCCTGTTCTAAATTTTTTTGGTCTCGAAAATTATCGACCCTGGTCTACTGATCTATCACATCATTCGAAAATGGAATACCAATGCGATTAAAAATTTTATTAAGTATGTCGCGCTTAATATTCTTTTTCATTAAACCATTAGAATTTTCTCGGATAATCTTTTCGCACGTGCGACAAATCGCGCAAACATCTGCAGACGGTGCAATATAGGATCCTCTGTTTTTTATCGACGACAGCAAAGGCATTTTCGATCCTACTAATTGAGCCCGACATATATCACAATGCAAATTATCGCTAACGTAACCCGCGATGTACAGGACTATTTTCAACATATGGTGACAAGTCCCAACATGTTTTAATATAGTTGTGACCGAAATCAATGGATTCATGTAAAAAACTGGAATCACCAATTGGGCATTTTACATTTTTCACATTAGAAGAGACGTGTAGTATGTCGATGCCATCAAAAAGGCAATTACCATTCTCGAACTCTTTAACTTCGTGTTTAATTAACGACCGTTTATACGCACTTTTGAGTTGTTGGGCATTAGGGTTGTTATTGAACCCTCCTCTAATTGCTTCTAATTGCGCTGGAAAATGTTTCCATCTTGAGTTAATTTGTATGTCAAAAGATAAGTTAGGCCTACTAATTTTATTTTATCAAATAGGCAAAACATATTCCTGAGACATACAATCATTCCGAGAAAACCTGTTTTCCTGCTAGTCTTGAGAATAGGAGTACCTTTTTGATCGCACAGAGTGTTGATATTAATGCTTCTTTCTACGCAAATGCGTTAACATTTCCTCTAAAGTGGTAATACGTTTACACAACTCCCGATTTTTTTTCTGCAGATTGTGGATCAAGTTACATTTCTCATTATAGGTTTTGTTCACCATAGCAATGACTCTTCGAGCCCTTTTCGATGTTGAGAAATGGATTACGTTTAACTAAAGTTGTAACGACTCCCTTCAGTATTTAGTACCCTCAAGAAAAATAGTTTATAGTTTTAAACTTACGTGTCTCATCCATCACATTCTTGGATGTTAATGAAAGCTTCAGTTCTCCTACATTAGAAATAACTGATGTGGAAGCTGGAGGAATATCAATAGAAGGCACTGATCCTATAAAACAATATGAATAACGTTGAACTAAAGCTGTAACAATTCTCTTACCAGTATTTACTACTTTCAATAAAAAAATTTTATGTTTCAAACTTACGTGTCTCATCAGTTGTATTCGCAGATGTTGACTGAAACTGCAGTTCAGCAGCTGGAGGATTTGGAACATTAATAGAAGGCACTGCTTCTGATTTCAATAACCACTTTCTGCAACACAGTCCTATGATATTTTTATAATCACTCGGTACAAAGTGATCGGAGCAAATGTGCACATGTGTCACATTGTCCTTGTCTGATAATTTGCAGACATGCAACCACTGTACCCAAATGCTCACCTCTTTTGGAAATCTACAAATAATTATTATTTATTCCATCATGCTGTTAAATGCTTGATAATCCAACCATGTGTTACAGTAAATCTAATATAATAATGCTATGCAAATAAGTTGAATTAGAACAAAATAAATATAACGTTTTACAAATACACATTTTACATGTAAGATATTTACTTGTGCATCGCAAAATTTCCATCCTTTGTTGCCTTTTTCTGACACAAAAAACAAATTCGTACCATCGCACAGATCACGAATGTAGGTTAAGTGAAAATATTGCCTAACGCTGTTAAAAAATGTAACCGCATGCCATATATGTAATACTACTATATTGCTAGAAGAGTGCCGATCTCAGGGTCAAACATTACGGTACAGACGTATAATAGTCTCTCTCTCGCGCACGCTTCAGCTGCTTTGTGCGCATGCGCTAACAGCGTTAGTTATTCTAGTCTGTGCCATTTTTATCCCATTCCCCCACTCCTTGCCCTCTCGCCCCTTTGTCGCTGAGCTGAGAAGTTTATGGTGATTAGGTTATGTCTTCTAAGCTGCTCGAACTTTGTAGCTCCGTTCATATTCTAAAATCATCTAAATACTATTATAATAAACAAAGAGTTCGAGCAGCTTAGCCATAACCTAATCACTGTAAACTTCTTAGCGTTCTTAGCTCAGCGGCAAAGGGGCAAGAGAGCAAGGAGTGGGGAAATGGGATAAAAATGGCGCAGACGAGAATACCTGTATCTTTAGTGCTCTAGTCAGACACGACCAGGTAATGTTTTCTCTTTTCGTGTTCTTTCCGTCTCATTTTCTAATGCTTAGCCTCTCGCTTACACTCATTCAATAGACGCGCCTGCGCATAAGCCGTCGTCTACAATGAGATTTTAAGCCTCAAGCTGTAAGAAATTGACCAATCACAGTTCAATTTGAGAAGAATAAGCGAATATGATTGGTTAATTTCTTATGGCTTAAGGCTTAAAATTTCATTGTAGACGCCGACTAACGAGGCCTGCGCTTCACCGTCTGCCCATATTTGGAATTCGTGCGTCTCATATATGTAATACTTCTATATTGCTAGTTCCGTATCTTCATAATGAGAGGATCGAGGCCCATAAAAGAGAGACGCACGAATTCCAAATATGGTCAGACGCTTAAGCCTCGTTATGTGCAGGCGCGTCTATTGAATGAGTGTGAGCGAGAGGCTAAGCATTAGAAAATGAGACGGAAAGAACACGAAAAGAGAAAACATTACCTGGTCGTGTCTGACTAACGCTGTTAGCACATGTGCACAAAGCAGCTGAAGCGTGCGCGAGAGAAAGACTATTATACGTCTGTACCGTAATGTTTGACCCTGAGGTCGGCACTCTTCTAGCAATATAGTAGTATTACATATATGGTGCGTCTCTTTTTTATGGGCCTCGATCTTCTCATTGTGAAGATACGGAACTAGCAATATAGAAGTCATGATGTAAGAAGAAAGGTGAACCATTGCGCATAATGGCGGAACTCTGAGATCTTGCCCAATCAGAGCTTGAGCATTTTTGCAGCGCGCGCTATTTAAAAGTTTCAAAAATTAAATAAGATTGTCTAACGCAATTTAGATAAAAATATGTTGTATTTACATATAAATATTATAAAAGCGAAATTACATTCTATATGGACTGTTTATTGCACATATGTTTGAGTTTTCTTTTTTCTTTCTTGGTACAGTTTTGCTGTTTTATTTTTTGATTAATATGACGCAGACGAATATACGTGCGAGTTCGTATTAGGCACGCGATTACGCAAGCGGGAAAAGAAACTTTAGTACATGTGATGCTTGTTAATTTATCAAATATACCATTTTCTTTATTAAATGAGCACCCATGAAATTTTATGAATTCCTCGTTCATAACACTGGCCGCTGTCTGTAAATCCTTGGAGGGATATATTCAGTTTCCTCAATTGTTTCAGCTTCCACTGGTAAATCATATCCACTTTTCGACTGTTCATCTCGCTTATCCATATTTCTTCTTGTATGAGCAACAAGTTCGTTGTAAGATGGTATTCTGGATTTACTATATAATAGAATAAATATCATTATTAAATAAATCTTATTAATACAAATTGTGTGAGGTAGATTTTCAATTTTTGATATTATTCCGAAACTATTATAAACTGCACAACAGAAGTTTATGAAGAATAAATACAAAAGATTAAACGGATAATATATATTTCTGAACTTGCCGAGGTATTTTTTCTTTTGGTTCATCAAGTTGTGAGATTATTTCCTTTGGAATATTCAGCAATTCGGTTGGTATTGAGCCTTTTTTCAGACGTCGAATCACTCGTGGCTGATTTTTTAAACGTTGTTGTGTCCATTTCTCTTCGATGCAATCCGGCAAAAAATGTCGCTCACATATTGCAGCTATAAATAAGATTTCTTAATAATCTGTACCATATAAGAAATGAAAGCATTCACCCGACAGAAAATGTACATTTATACTACAAATGTTAAAATGAAAGATGATCAAATAGGATTTTGGTTTGACAACAAGGTTATGTCACTACATCGTAGCAGTTTGTGACATAAAATACAAAAAGGAAAAAATTATATTTATAAGCGTGCAGAATATAACTCACCACAGCTGAGTTTTATATCCCCTTCTTTTTTTTATAAGCTTCGAGCCACTGTTTCTTTAGTTCAGGCTCTTTGGAAAAACAATATAATAATATATTATAATTTTCTCTGTTACCGCGGCCAGTCCGGCTCTTGCAGTTTGGAACGCAACACACCGGCATTATCACATTGATCACGATAAGCACTCAATTGATAATCAATAATGATTAACAACATACATTCAAGCAACACACAGCGAAACTTAGTAAGCAGCCATATTGAATTTCGCAAAATTGCTCAAAGCGTAATTGGCTGTCCCCCACTACTTTTAGTCTACAGCGCATCCACTGGAATGGTTCACCTTTCTTCTTACACCATGGCCTAGTTTCCACCGAAGTCTTCAATCTGATTCTACTTCGGTGCAGAACAAATTATTATGCTGTTTCCACTGGAAGTGAAATAGGAGTGAAGAAGAAACGGGAGTGAGTTAATCTATCGTGTTTCCATCGACTCAAATTCGGTTCTACGCCAGATTAGGTGCTTCGGTGGAAACTAGGCCCATGATAGAAGTATTACATATATGCCGCATGCGCACAAAGCAGCTGGACCGTGCGCGAGAGAGAGACTATGGCCGGTATTCATAGTCGGGTCTTATGGGTCGTCTATAATGGCAGTAAGTGGTACAGAGTAAGGAGTAAAAAGTAAGATTTGACAAATTAAAAACCGGTAGTAATGAAAATGGGCAAATCCCATTTCGTACTCCTTACTTCTTACTCCTTACTCTCTACTGCTTACTGCCATTGTAGACGGGCCTTTATATTTAAGATCGTCTTAAGTTTATCTTTAGATGCTACACGAATCAGTTGGCTACGGAGTATCTGAAGATGAACTTAAGACGGTCTTAATTATAAGATCTGACTATGAATACCGGTCTTTATTATACGTCTGTACCAAGGTTGGATCATTCGACCATTTTCTAGGGGTTTTTTTACATATTTTGACTGTATTATACAGTATAATACAGTAATTTATACTGTATTATGTAACAGTGGATTTCTGTGCTGCGGATAGCCGCGGTTATCCAGTGTTCGGGCGGTGAGATCGAAGGCTGAGTGAATAGACGTGCGTTTGTATCTTATAACTAGGCTTTATTATATGACTAACTTATACACTAACTTATCTCTACTATATACAGAATCCGGTACTGCCGGCTTAATGTTTCGCTGTTGGCGCTGGTGCGCGTGAATGTGGCTTAACGCGGCGGTACGTGTTCGGCTCGGTTCGCCGGAGTTCGGCGGTACGATCTCGGAGTTGGGCGGTACCATGATGGAAGGATTACATGGTGTGTGCAGAACTCGTAAACCACGCCCCTTTTCAGCCTTCGGTGCACGAAAAAACACAGGGCAGGCAACTGCGAAAAACGAAATGTTTAGCTTTTAAAGTTTGGCACAACTGGTGTGTAAGCGTCCTTTTCGCACTCCCTGTATTTTCTTCCATCTCACTTTGTGTTATATACAGGGTTGGGCAAAAGTCCGGAAACGGTCAAATATCTCGAAAAGGATCAACTATAGCGAAAAATTGTAAATAGCAAAGTTGTAGGGCTTAAAAAAATGTACCTAATGATGACTAAAAATTTTACTTTGAGTGGAGGACGAAGATCATATAAAAGTCAAATTGAATTTTTAAAATGGAATTGCCT